>PVKP010026895.1:0-31941 GCA_004027715.1 Plecturocebus donacophilus
GCAGATGCCAGCACCATGCCTTCTTTTTATTTTATTATTATTATTTTGAGATGAAGTCTCTCTCTGTCACCCAGGCTGGAGTGCAGTGGTGCAATCTTGACTCACTGCAACTTCCGCCTCCTGGATTTAAGTGATTCTCCTCCCTCAGTATCCCGAGTAGCTGGGACTGCAGGTGCATGCCACCAGGCCTGGCTAATTTTTGTATTTTTAGTAGAGACGGAGTTTCACCAGGCTGGTCTTGAACTCCTGACCTCAGGGTGAGCCGCCCCTCTCAGCCTCCCAAAGTGCTGGGATTACAGGCGTGAGCCATCGTGTCCAGCCATCACCATGCTTTCTATACAGCCTGCAGAATCATGAGCCAATTGAATGTCTTTTCTTTATAAATTACCCAGCCCTGAGGATTCCTTTATAGTGTTGCAAAATGGACTAACACATCCCTCATGTCTTTCCTCTTCCAGGAGAACTTTCCCAATGAAAGAAAACGAATGAATTATAAACCATGCCTGCCGTCATTCCCAGCTTCATGCTGGGCCCTGTACTAGGTAATTTACCCCAGTATCTCATACAATGACACAGACGTGTGTATTACATGACTTTTCAGTATCAACAAAACCTTGATATGGTTTGGCTCTGTGGTCCTACCCAAATCTCGTGTTGAATTTTAATCCCCAATGCTGGAGGTGGGATCTGGTGGGAGGTGATTGGATCATAGGGGTGGTTTTTAATGTTCAGCCCCATCCCCCTAGTGCTGTCTCAGGATAGAGTTCTCATGAGATGTAGTTGTTTAAAAGTGTGCAGCACCTCCCCCTGTGCCCTCTTCCTCCTTCTCTGGCCATGTAAGATATGTCTGCTTCCCATTTGTCTTTCGCCATGATTGTGAGTTTCCTGAGGCCTCCCAGCCATGCTTCCTGTATGATCTGCAGAACTGGGAGTCAAATGAAACCTCTTTTCTTTATGAATTACTCAGTGTCACATAGTGCTTTATAGCAATGCAAGAATGGACTAATACAACTTGTAACCCTACCTTGGCAAAACTAACAAACTCAAATCCAACTAAGGTAGTGTATCAGTCCACTTTCATGCCGCTGATGAAGACATACCTAAGACTGGGTAATTTACAAAAGCAAGAGGTTTATTGGACTTACAGTTCCATATGGCTGGGAAGGCCTCACAATCATGGTGGAAGGTAAGGAGGAGCAAGCCCCATCTTAGGGGATGGCAGCAGGCAAAGAGAGAGTGTGTGCAGGGGAACTCTCATTTTTAAAACCATCAGATCTCGTGAAACTTACTCACTATCACAAGAACAGCACAGGAAAGACCTTCCCCCATGATTCACTTATCTCCCACTGGGTCCCTCCCACAACCTGTGGGAATTATGGGAGCTATAAGATGAGATTTGGGTGGGGACACAGAGCCAAACCATATCAGGTAGACACCGTCTCTGTAAGTGGAGATTCCAGCCTCTCTTGTTCTCTCTTTTAAAGTAACTTCATTCAGGCAAAATTTACATTCCATGCAATTTACTCATACACTTCAATGCTTTTTAGTAAATTTACTGAGTTGTGCGGCCATCATCTCAATTCAGCTTAAAACATTTTCACCACACTAATAAGATCCCTTGTGCCCATTTATTATCCTTGCTTCAATTCTCAGCCCCAGGTAACCACAGATCTACATTCTGACTCTATAGATTTGCCTGTTCTGGATATTTCATGTACATGGAATCATATATGTTTTTTTGTGTCTGGTCTCTTTCACTTAGCATGATGGTTGGAGGCTCAACCACATTGTAGCAGGTGTCAGTGTTTTGTTCCTTTTTACTGCTACCTAATATTCCATTGCATGGGCATGCCATACTTTTGTTTATCCATTCACCTGTCCACAGACATCTGGGTTGTTTCCAGTTTTCAAGTATTATGGATAAAACAGCTATGAACATTCATGTACAAGTCTTTGTGTTGGCACATGCTTTCATTTCTCTTGGGTAAATACATAGGAGTGAAATTGCTGGGTGATATGGCAGATGCATATTTAACTTTTTAAGAAACTGCCAAACTGTTTTAAAAGTGTCTGCACCATCTTGCATCCCTGCCAGCATCCTATGAGGGCTTCTGTTTCTCCCCATCCTTGCTAGCACTCGTTCTTCTCTGGTCTTGCCAGCTTCTCTTCTTAAGGTAAATGAGTACAGTTGATATTTTTTATTTTTTATTTTATTTAATTTTTTTGAGATGGAGTCTCACTTTGTTACCCAGGCTGGAGTGCTGTGGGCATGATCATGGCTCACTACATCCTCCACCTCCCTGGCTCAAGCGATTCTCCTACCTCAGCCTCCTGAGTAGTGGGGACCACAGGCATGTGCCACCACGCTGGCTATACAGTTGACATTTGTTGAAGACTTACTGTGTGCCAGGCACAGGTGGCTGTTCCCCAGGCTTTGTCTTCACTATCCTATGAGCAGGTGTCCTCGTCACACCCATTCAGCAGATGAGGGGACTGGGGTGAGGAGATGTGAGGTGTCTGCAAAGCAGGATGAAAAGCTGAGTGTGAGGCTGGGTGTGGTGGCTCACGCCTGCAATCCCAGCACTTTGGGAGGCCGAAGGGGGTGGATCACAAGGTCAAGAGTTCGAGACCAGCCTGGCCAATATGGTGGACCCCTGTCTCTACTAAAAATACAAAAAGTAGTGGGGCGTAGTGGCAGGTGCCTGTAGTCCCAGCTACTCGGGAGGCTGAGGGAGGATAATCATTTGAATCTGGGAGGCGGAGATTGCAGTGAGCCGAGATTGCACCACTGTACTTCAGCCTGGTCTCAAAAACAAACAAACAAACAAATAGATAAATAAGAAAAGCTGAGTGTGTGGGCATCAGGCCCAGTGAGAGCGGAGGGGAGCCGAAGGTGGGTCTGAAGTGGGGCAGAGGCACTGGGCCTGTCTCGGAGAAGCCTGAGGCCTGGGCCAGGAGGAGATGGGAGAATGAGGCCAGGAAATGTTCCCTGGACAACAGTCAGGAAGGTCATACTTCCCAGGGAGCAGGCATGACTCGGAGTGACCAGCAATACCCAAGGCCGGTGCCCAGGAGCCCTCCTGAGTTTCTGCTCCATGGAACAAAGAGGGCTTTGCTCTCCCTCATAGGCCTAGAGACAGCCACAGAGTTGGGTCCCCAAAAGAGGCAGCGGTCTGTTCCCCCTGGGGACGGCCTCTCGCATGGCACCTTGCTCCTGACCCTCATCCATCAGTCATGCTAAGATTTAAGGAAGAAAGTTCCCATCCAGCAGCTGGCAGGTAGGAGGCAGCCTGCGCTCCGGAGTCCTCCGTAAATCACAGGGCTCAGTTGGCGTCTTGCTGGATTGCAATTACAATCCTTCAGGCCTGACACAAAATCATTGGGCTGGTAAGAGGAGAGTACCTGGGTAATGTGTTTAACAACAATTAACCTGGTTAAGCTCGGACTCTATAGAAAATGAGAAAGTGTGGATGGACCTAATCGATATGTCCACAGCCCAATTTACTCCAGGGCTGGCTTTGGGTTTCAGTTAAGTGGATCCACCCGAAAACAGGGATGCTCGTTTTATTAAATTACCTCTTTGATGATAGAGGTCAGAGTATGGCGGAGTTTGTTTTTATGTTAGCCTTGGGGGCTGGCGGATGGAGGAGAGGGGGTTTTGGTGCACATATAAGCTTGCACACGCTTGCACCCGTGCACACACCCCCTTGCCCATATAAGCATGCAAACAAACCTTTCCAGGGTGAGAAGGGTTGGTAAATATTTACCTCCCCTCCCAATGGGAGTCGAAAGTAGGGATTTGATCAAATACTCGTTTACTCTCTGCCCACCACCACTCCCCATCCCCTTGGCCTCTTGGCAGATAAATGATGTTATTCGAAGGTATTCTTGAAATTTCTGATGGAGTCTGTTTCTTAAGTGCTTTTAGAGCAGGCCTATACTTTGTAATACTTGTCATATTCTGGCTAGTAAACTCCTGGCCTTTAAAAGCCGGAACCTTACTCTGTTTCCTGAATACAAGGGAATAGGTCATTAACTATGAATTTCAAATGAAGCAGATTTACAGTATATATCACAGAAATATGTTTCTGAGAGACAGCAAGTACTAAGGAATCCATGGAGCAGAACAAGCCAAGAACTCAGGGAAAGATCATCTGCTCTGGGGAGTAGGGTTTTTTCTTTCTTTCTTAGGTTTCTGTGGCTTATTTGGCCCAGTCCAGGTCTCTTGTTCCAGGTTCCTGCTAGAAACACCTTTCTGGTTCCCTTTGCTCCCACTCAATGTGGAGCCCCACCTGGTGAGGCCCCTAGAAGACTTGATGGTGGACATGACGATGTCTGGAGGTTAACCCTGGGGAGCTGGGGATGGGGAATTGGTTGGGGTAGGGTTAATTAGGGAAATGAGAGAGATAGTAAATACATTAAGGTTGGGACAGCTGGTTTGCTGGTTTATGTGTCAACTTGGCTACTCTTAGGACCCAGTTATTCAACCAAACACTAACCTAGGTGTTACTGTGAAGGTATTTTGTAGACGTCGCTTATATCTGCAGTCAGTTAACGTTAAGGATATTACCCTAAATAATATGGGTGGGTTTCATCCAGCTAGTTGAAGGCCTTAAGAGCAGAAACTCAAGTTTTTAGAATAGAAGAAATTCTGTTTAAGACTTCAGCATCAACTCCTGCCTGAGTTTTCAGACTGCTGGCCTGCCCTGCAGATTTTGGACTTGTTGGTCTTCACAATCCTGTGAGTCAATTTCTTAAAATCCATCCATCCGTCCATCCATTCATCCATCTGCCCATCCACCCATTGGTCCACTCATCCGTCCATTCGTCCACGCATCTACCTGTCCATCCATCACCCACCCGTTCATCCATTTATCCACCTATCCATCCTTTTGCTTCTGTTTCTCTGGAGCACCCTGACTGATACAGCTGGCTCCTGGCAACATTTTTTGGACCTCTTTCCCTCATATTTCTCAGCATCCCTTTTCACTGGCCACCATCTTGAATAGGAGAGCCCCACGTCAGCGCTTTGCACAAAGCCTGGCACATGGCGAGTGCCCAGTGAGCACTGGCCAGTTCCGCTCTTATTGCTTCCTAACTGAGATGACTTTTCAGGGTCTTTCGAGGTCTCTGCAGTTGTGGTAGACACTGGTGGCTACCCACTGAGCCTTCATCTCTTTTTTTTAATAATTGAACCCTGGTTTTGTTCCAGCAATAGAGTGCCCAGCTCCAGGGGCTGGGTCATGACTTTTCTTGGCTAATCATAACGCTTCTACCTCTCTTTGCAGGTAATGGGTCTCTGGTGGGCATGTGATCCAGCTGTGGCCCAAGAGACATTTGGGGAAAGCTGCTGGGGCATTGGGGAACATTTTTGCCCTGATAGAAGAGGCTCAGGAGGCAAATGCACTGGTGTTCCTTTTTCTCTCTTCTGGATGCTTTGATTTAAAATAAAATTTAGATGAAGTGCACACATCTCAATGAGTTTTTGCATGTATGTATACCCAAGTAACTGTTATGCCCATGCATATATGCTACCCAGATCAAGATGTAAACCATTTCCTGCACCCCAGAAGGCTCTCTCCTCCCCTATCCCGATCAATAGCTTCTACCAGAGGTAATCATCCTTCTAACTGCTACTAATCTTTTATCACCATAGATTAGTTTGTTTGCTTCTGAACTTCATATAAATGAAATCACTCGTAATGTCTTCATTCGTGCTTCTTTTGCTGAACATTATGAGAGTCACCTATGTTGCTAATGGTAGCAATGCTTCACTCTTGTTTTTTTTTTAAATTGCTGTGGGCTTTCCATTTTGTAAACACATCCCAATTTATTTATCCATGTTTCTTATTTATTCATATTTATTTTTAGTTTTTAGAGGCAGGGTCTCACTCTGTCCCCCAGGCTGGACTGCTGTGGTGCATTCTAGCTGACTGCAGCCCCGAACTCCTGAGCTCAAGTGATCCTCCTGCCTCAGCCTCCTGAGTAACTGGGACTACAGGTGCATGCCACCATACCTGGCTAATTTTGTAATATTTTGCAGAAACAGGGTCTTGCTCTGTTGCCCAGGCTGGTCTTGAACACTGGGCTTAAATAATCCTCCCACCTTGCCAGCTGTGAGGTGGAGCCAGCTGGCTGAAGCCATGGTGGTGAAGGTGATTGGAAGTCCTTGGAGGGCCATTTGGTGGAGTGGTGAAACACACAGGCACTGGAGCCACCTGTCCTGCCTTTGACTTCAGCCCCATTGCTTCACAGCTACTTAACCTCTGTGTGCCTCAGCTTCCTCATCTGTAAAATGGGGATACGAGTACCTACTTCACAGAGCCACCATGAAGACTGAATGACTTTTTTTTTTTTTTTGAGACAGGGTCTCTCTCTATTGCCCAGGCTGGAGTGCAGTGGCATGATCGTGGCTCACTGCAGCCTTGACCTCTTGGTCTCAAGCAATCCTCCACCTTAGCCTCCCAAGTATCTGGGACTATAGGTGTGTGCCACTACACCTGGCTAATTTTTAGATTTATTTTTTGTAGAGACAGGATCTCGCTCTGTTGTCCAGGCTGATCTTGAACTCCTGGCCTCAAGCGATCCTTCAGCCTTAGCCTCCCCAAGTGCTGGGATTACAGATGTGAGCCATCGTGCCTGGCCAAAGATGGAATGATTTAATATGGAAAGTGTTTAGAATAGCACCTGGCATGCAGCGTGCCTAACACGTGCTAGCCAATATGCAGAGGTGGAACCAGGAGTCTTGCTAGCCATTAAGTGGGATAGAGAAAGAGGGTCAAGGATGGTTCCGAAGTTTTAGTTCTAACATCTGGAGTAGTCATGGAGGTGAATTTTAGATGAGTTTGAGATGCCTGTCATTACTCACGTGGAAGTGCTCCGGAGCTCAGTATACAAGTTAGTGGCTCACAGCAGAGGCTAAACACCAACACAGAGCTAGCACTTTGCTCACTTGAACCTGTAGACTCCTTAGTTCACTAAGTTGTATGTGTTTTGCCCATGATGTATTTTGTCTTATAAACAGTAGTCTCTTTAGTTAGCGGGAAATCTCCTGACTCTGTAGGCCTCGCTTTCTCCCTCAGGCCTGGGGCTTCTAACAGATTCCAACGCAAACACAGTACAGGCCAGGATTCGTGGATAGGCTGCCCGAGGTCTGGCAGGAGTAACGCTCTTCTTAGAGTCACAGGGCGGGGCTTGTCCTTATGTGGAGAGGCAAGAGACAGATCTTTCTTTAGAAGCTCTATTCCATGCCTTTTTGAGGTCTGAGTCTCTGAGCCTTGTAGTGATTCCTGGAGCACCAGCCCCCTAGGGAGCCGGACTTACCTTTCCAACAGCTGGTCCCTGGGTGCCCAAAGGACAGTCCTCCTTCTCTCCCTCTCTCCCTTCTTTCCTTCCTCTTCTCCTCCTTCTCTTCCTTTCTGTTAGCCTTAAAAGAAGATAATAACTGGCCAGGCGAGGTGGCTCATGCCTGTAATCCCAGTACTTTGGGAGGCCAAGGCAGGCGGATCACAAGGTCAGGAAATCGAGACCATCCTGGCTAACATGGTGAAACCCTGCCTCTACTAAAAATACAAAAAATTAACCGGGCGTGGTGGCATGTGCCTGTAGTCCCAGCTACTTGGGAGGCCGAGGCAGGAGAATTGCTTGAACCCGGGAGACAGAGGTTGCAGTGAGCCGAGATTGTGCCACTGCACTCCAGCCTGGGCAAAAGAGAGAGACTCCATCTCAAAAAAAAAAAAAAAAGAGGATAATAACTAACCAATTTGTATGTATGTATATATGTATGTATCTCTCTATCATCTTTCTATCATTATCATCCACCCATCCATCCATCCATCCATCCATCCATCCATCCAACCATCTCTATCTACCTATCTATTCCTTTCAGGAGGATTTTGGGGATAAAATACATTCATAGGACCTTCATTTTGAAGGGGCCTTCAGTTTCATGGAGTCCAGACTCTCCATTTTACGCTCAGAGAGCAAAGTGACTTTCCCAGAGTAACACATGTCTCCTGTGGCAGAGCAGGGATTGGCCCCCCAGGTCTCCCGAATCCCCTCACCCATCCTGTGGCTCTGATTGCGCTCAGTCACCACACAGCTGGCGAGCCTGGGGGTGAGCTGGAGGTCTCTCTGCCAGGGTCCTCCCTGAGGCCTGAGGCAGCCTGCCACACCTGGGGCTGCCCCTGAGGTGCCCTGCCCCCTGCTGCTCTCGCCTCCTTGTGTTTCAGTCCACCCCACCTGTCGTAGGTGAGTTTGCTGTCAGGTGACACCTCTCCAGTGGGGTTGTTTCTAGGGCATCACGGTAAGAAGAGCTACCATTTGTTGCATATTTACCATGCACCAGACACTGTACTTGGCACCCTTGAGGGGTGGAGGTCCGGGAGGTCATTGACTGCCCAGAGAGCCCAGCTAAGTGGTGCAGGTGGGAGGCCTAGCCCTGGTGTGTCTTCATTAATCCATCTGCAGCTGCTGATGTGGAAACCACCTTGTATACCAGGAAAGACACTGGGCAGGGGACTTGAGGGCCTGGGCTCTCTAGCTGGCTGTGTGACCTCGGTACACTCTGATATGATTTTCTCTTCAGCCGTGAGCCTCTCCGTTCCAGCCCCGCCTTCCACGTGCTGTGCTGCCAACTGTAAAGTGCTGCGCTCCCTGGAGATGATGCTGTCCCTCAGCCTGGCTCCTCTTCTGATGGTCATTCAGTTCAGCTGTCGCTGGCCACAGACTGCTAGTATCCTGCCTCCGCGTCCCTCCTCATCTGCGAGGGGTGAAGTGTACCACAAGAGAGCTCCCTCTGGGACCAGGGATGGGCTGTGTTCCCCAGCGTCTGCAGGAGCTTTGATTTCTTCTCTTTGATGTGGGTGCGGGAGGATGGGGTGAGGATCCTGCTCTGCTGAACCAGACAATACTGCCTTTGTGAGCCCTGGCCCGGGGCATCTGCCCACAGAAACCTGCCCACAGAAATCTGCCTCTTGGGGAAAAGCAGCCCTTGGAAAAAGGGGAACAATGAACTTGTCATGCTCAGGAGGCAGCAGAGCCTGGGCCAGGGGTGGTACTTACTGGGTGATTTAGGAGGCAGGCTCAGGGGCCCTGTTAGCACTTGAGAAAGGCATGGCCTTAGACTGGCAGGGATGGGAGCCTCTGGAATGTGTGGGAAGGGTGTGGTCTTCTGTGGCTGCAGGATCGAGTCCCCACCTCCTTCCCTCATCCTGTGCCGCCTTGTCCCTTGCTCCCGCTCTCCAGCCCACGGTGACGGCATTTTGTCCTGCCTCAGGGCCTTAGGGCATGCAGGGCCTTTGCTTGAGATTCTAATCTTTGAAACATGCAGAAAATTACAGCACATAATTATTCATATACATCTGGGTGCCTATATCTGGACAGATATGAACATTTTGTTGCTTTTCTTTCAGAATACTGCTTTTTAAACCATTTTGATTCAAAATTCACAGGGTAGAAAAGGATCTGCCTTGTCCTCAATCCATGGACCTGCAAACACCTAGCCCCTCTCAGAGGCTGCTGACACCATGCTCACTCATCCTCCACCTCCCGGGTTTAAGCGATTCTCCTGCCTCAGTCTCCTGAGTAGCTGGGATTGCAGGCACGCGCCACCACACCTGGCTCATTTTTGTATTTTTAGTAGAGACCAGGTTTCGCCATGTTGGCCAGGCTGGTCTTGAACTCCTGACCTCAGGTGATCTGCCCTAAACTTTGTATTTTAGAATCATTTCAGATTTACAGAAAAGTTGCAAGAATAGTACAGACAGTTCAGGTGTGGTGGCTGATGCCTGTAATCCCAGCACTTTGGGAGGCCGAGGTAGGCAACCCACACTTAAGGGGTGGAGAGTTAATCTCCACTTCCTGGCCAGGTGCGGTGGCTCACATCTGTAACCCAGCACTTTAGGAGGCCAAGGCGGGTGGATCACTGAGATCAGGAGTTTGAGACCAGCCTGACCAACATAGTGAAACTCCATCTCTACTAAAAATACAAAAATTAGCCAGGCTTGGTGGCGCAGGCCTGCAGTACTTGGGAGGTTGAGGCAGGAGAATCACTTGAACCTGGGAGGCAGAAGTTGCAGTGAGCCCAGACTGGGCCACTATACTCCAGACTGGGCTACAGAGCTGGACTCTGTCTCAAAAAAACAAAACAAAACAAAACAAAACAAAAAAACTCCACTTCCTTGAGGTGGGGAGTGTTTACATATATTTTTGAAATTATTTTGCATGGGAAATTCCTCCCTCCCACCCTCCTTCCTCCCTTCCTCCCTCCTTCCTTTCTCCCTCCCTCCCTCCTTTCTTTCCTTCCTTCTTTCCTTCCTTCCTTCCTTCATGTATTTGTGTCAGTATGGACACACAGATATTTATTTTACACTTTGGGTTATAATCCAAAAGTTCATAGGAACTTTTTAATATAGGGAGAAGATGAAGTCAGGGAAGGAAACTAGTAGTTTGCTTTTTTTAAAAATTGAGGTAAAATTCACAGAACATAAAGTTAACCAATTTAAAGTGGACAATTCAATGGCATTTAGTCCATTTACCATGTTCTGCAACTACTGCTTTTGTCTATTTCCAGGACGTTGCCATCATCCCAGCAGGCGGTTGCCCCCCGTTCCTTCTGTCCCACCCCTTCTCCCACAGTCTGCTTTCTGTCTCTACGAATTTGCCTATTCTGGATAGTTCACATAAATGGAACCATACAATATGTGACATTTTGTGTCTTAGTTTCTTCACTTAGCATAATGTTTTTGAGGTTCACCCGTGACGTAGCATGTCTCAAGCACTTTATTCCTTTTTATGGTTGAAGAATATTCCATTGTAGGTATATATCACTATTTGTTTATCCATTCATTCCTGCTGGACTGTTACTACCCAATGTCTTTTGGCTGTTGTGTATAATGCTGCTATGCACGTACATGCACATGTATGTGTTTGCAATTTTTTTGAGTATATATCTAGCAGTGGAATTGCTGCGCCATATGGTATCATTTTGAAGAACTGCCAAACTGCTTTCCAAAGTGGCTGCATTGGCTGGGTGCTGTGGCTCAGGCCTGTAATCCCAGCCCTTAGGGAGACTGAGGTGGGCGGATCATTTGAGGTCAGGAGTTTGAGACCAGCCTGGCCAACATGGTGAAATCCTGTCTCTACTAAAAAAACATACAAAAAAAAAAACAAAACTGCTGGGCGTGGTGGTGCATGCCTGTGATCCTAGCAACTCAAGAAGCTATAGGAGGAGAATCACTTGAACCTAGGAGATGGAGGCTGCAGTGAGCTGAGAGAGTCTGGGTGATACAGCGAGATTCTTGTCTCAAAAAAAAAAAAAAAAAAAGTGGCTTCACCATTTTATATTTCAACCAGCAACATAATATGAAGTTTCCAATCTCCCTCACCCTGGCTAACACTTGTTATTTTCTGTTTTTTTTTTTTTTTTTTTTTTTTTTTTTTTTTTTTTTTTTTTTTTTGTTGTTGTTTAATTATAGTCATGACAGTGGGTGTGATTGCGATTTTTAAAAAATATTCTTTAATTGACAAATAAAAATTATATATATTTATGTGTACAACATGATGTTTTGAAATATGTATACATTGTAGAATACCTAGCATGTACATTACCTTGCATACTTATTTTTTGTGGCAAGAACACTTAATCTAGTCTTTTCATGGTTTTCAAGTATATAGTGCACTCTTATTAATTACAGGTGCCATGTTGTACAGTAGATCTCTTGAACTTATTTCTCTTAACTAACTGAAATTTTGTGTCTTTTGAGCAACACCTGCCACCTCACCACCCCTCACTGTGGTTTTGATTTTTTATTTCCCTATGCTTGTTGGCCATTTGTGTGTCTTCTTTTGATAAATGTTTATTCAAATCCTTTGCCCATTTTTCATTGAGTTATTTGTCTTTCTGTTGTTGGATTGCAAGAGTTCATTATGTATTCTGGCTACTAGACCCTTATAAGATATGTGATTTGCAAATATTTTATCACATTCTGTAGGTTGCCTTTTCACTTTTTTGTTGCACAAAAGTTTTTAATTTAATGAAGTCCTACTCATCCATTTTTTCTTTTGCTGCCTGTACTTTTGGTGTCATATTTAAGATTTTATTTCTAAATTCAAGGTCATGAAGATTTACCCTTATGTTTTAAGAGTTTTATGGCTTTAGCTCTTATATTTAAATTGTTGATCCTTTTGAGTTAATTTCTTTATATGGTATGAGGTTGGGGTCCAAAATCATTCTTTAGCATGTGACTATCCTATAAAATAAACTCTAAAAAACTAAAAAAAATTAAAACAATCTCAAAGTTGCAAGAACAGTATAAAACTTTTTTTCCTGCTATCATTTGATAGTAAGTTGCCAACATGGTGCAACTAGCATTTTTTTAAAGAAGTTCTCTTTTTTTTTTTTGAGATGTAGTTTCACTCTTGTTGCCCAGGCTTTAGTGCAATGGCAGCACAATCTGGGCTCACCACAACCTCTGCCTCCCGGGTTCAAGCAATTCTCCTGCCTCAGCCTCTGGAGTAGCTGGGATTACAGGGATGTGCCACCATGCCCGGCCAATTTTGTATTTTTAGTAGATACAGGGTTTCTCCATGTTGGTCAGCTGGTCTTGAACTCCCTATTTCAGGTGATCTGCCCGCCCTGGCCTCCCAAAGTGCTGGGATTACAGGTGTGAGCCATCATACCCAGCTTTTAAGAGGTTCTTTTTAAAAAATTTTAAACGAAATTATTTCATCCTCTCCACACCTCCATCCATCATTCCCCATCCTGCTTGGCTCAGCACATGCCTGACAGCAAGTCAGAGGCAGGCAGAAGCTCAGGTTTAGGCTGCCTGAGATGTCTCAAGCACTTTGGTCCATAAAGACAGTTAACAAGTGACTCTGGTTTCCAGGACCAGAAGGAGTCTGGTCATATCTGATCATGGCTGTAAGTAGGAGTCTGGCACCAGAAGCAGGCCCTGCCGACAGAGAATCTGTGAATATCAGCTCCAAAAGGTGACCCAGTGTTGTGGGGGTGGGACAGGGTGAGGGCAGGAAGAGCACAGTCTCTGGGTGTCACACTCACCCTCACCTGCTTGTCTGCCTTTACTCATCGGGGTGGTCCTGGAAGAGGGGTTATCCCCTCGAAACCCCCTGCCTAGCCAGCCCTTGGCCTACAAGTTGGAGGCATGCATCTGGCTACTTTCTGCTTAGCCTTGGCCTTGGGCTTAGCAAGCAATGGGTGGATCGTGGCTGGGTCAGTAGGTTGGATGAATTTTGTCCAGCCACTGAGCCCACCGATGTCCTTACCACACCTTTGCTGTGACAGAGCTCTGGTCTGGCCCTCTTGGACTGTTTCTAACCCAGGATGGCATTCGGATGAAAATAGTGAAGCCACCTGATACGTTAGTATCGGGCACCATTGAAACTTGAGCTGCATTTCTTACAAACAAGGTAGGTCTACAGAACCATCGAAATCAGGACATGAACATGGGTTTGTTCCTGTCGTCTAATCTTCAGATCCCGTTCGAGGTCCTCCAGTTGTCCCCCCATAAGGTGCTTTATAGTAAAGGACACGATTCAGAATCAGACAGCTATCATGTCTCAGTTCCCTTCAGCCTGGAACGGCTCCTCAGCCTTTCCTCAATTTCCATGACCTTGATGCTTTTGAAGATTACAGGTTAGTTTTTTTGTAGTTTGCCTTTGAGTTTGGGTTCATCTGCTGTTTCTTCATATTAGATTCAGTTTATACAGTGTTGGTGGGAATCCCACAGCAGCGGCACTGTGACTGTTCACACTGCTTCCTGCCACGTGGGGTGGTGTGATTCTGATTTGTCCCATGACCGATGAAGTTCTTTGGTTAAGGTGGTGTCTGCCTGTACTTCTCCACTGTCAGGTAATAATTTTTCTCCTTTTAATTAATAAGTGTTTTGGCTGGGCGAGGTGGCTCACGCCTGTAATCCTAATACTTTGGGAGGCTGAGGTGGACAGAACACTTGAGATTGGGAGTTTGAGACCAGCCTGGCCAACATGGTGAAATGCCATCTCTAATAAAAATAGAAAAATTAGTTGGGCATGGTGGTGCATACCTGTAATCCCAGCTTCTTGGGAGGCTGAGGCAGGAGAATCACTTGAACCTGGGAGATGGAGGTTGCAGTGAGCTGAGATCATGCTACTGCACTCCAGCCTGGGCAACAGAGTGGGATTCCATCTCAAAATAAATAATAAATAAATAAATAATCAGGGTTTTGGGGAAGGTAATTGGAAACCAGATATCTCATTCCTCATTAAACTTTCTACTTATTTACTCATGCCATAATTTCCTTTTTTACTCAGTGGATTATAATCTATTATTATTATTACTTTGAGACAGGGTCTTGATCTGTCACCCAGGCTGGAGTGCAGTGACGTGATCCCGGCTCACTGCAGCTTCGACTTCCTGGGCTCCAGCAGTCCTCCCATCTCAGCCTCCCAAGTATCTGGGACTACAGGCACGTGCCATCCAGCTAATTTTTGTATTTTTGTTAGAGATGGGGTCTCCCTATGTTACCTAGGCTGGTCTTGACCTCCTGAGCTCAAACAATCCACCTGTCTTGGCCTCCCAAATTGCTGGGATTACAGGTGTGAGCCACGGCACCTGGCCTACTTTTTTTTTTTTTTTAAATAGGCTTTATTTTTCAGAACAGTTTTTGGTTCACAGAAATATTGAGTGGAAGTTACAGAGATTTGTCATCTGCCACCTCCCCCTACATATATAGAACCTCTCCACTATCCACGTTCCATGAGAGAGTCGTCCATTTTCTATAATCAGTGAGTCACCGAAAGTCTATACATTAGGATTCACTCTTGGTGCTGCACATTCTATGGGTTTTGACACATGTACAATGACATGTATCTACCATTATAGCATCATATAGGATAGTTTTGCTGTTCTAAAAATTCTCTGTGCTCTTCCTATCATCCCCCACCATCCAGTCTCTGACAACCACTGATCCTTTTACAGTCTCCATATTTTTGTCTTTTCTGGAATGTCATAGAGTTGGAATTATAAATATATAGCCTTTTCAGATCGGCTTTTTTCATTTAATAATGTGCATTCAAATGTTCATGGCTTGATTGTTTTTAGTGCTGAATAATATTCCATTGTCTGGATGTGCCACAGTTTATTTATTCATTCACCTACTGAAGGACATCTTGGTTGCTTCCAGGTTTTTTTTTTTTTTTTTTGAGACAGAATCTCTCTCTGTTGCTCAGGCTGGAGTGCAGTGGTGTGATCTTGGCTCACTGCAATCTCCGCCTCCTGGGTTCAAGTGATTCTCCTGCCTCAGCCTCCCAAGTAGCTGGGATTACAGGCACACGCCACCACATCCCACTAATTTTTTGTATTTTTAGTAGAGATGGGGTTTCACTGTGTTAGCCAGGATGGTCTCGATCTCCTGACCTCGTGATCTGCCTGCCTTGGCCTCCCAAAGTGCTGGGATTACAGGCGTGAGTCACCGCACCCGGCCTGCTTCCAAGTTTTGGCAATAAAAATGTTATAAAAACTGTGTGTAAGTTTTTTTGTGGACATGTTTTCAATTGATTTGGGTAAATACCAAGAAACATGATTGCTAGATCATATGTTTAGTTTTGAGTATGTTATGTTCAGTAAGAAACTTTCAAATTGTTTTCTGAAGTGGCTGTACCATTTTGCAATCCCACAAGCAATGATATACTTATTTGCCCTCTGTATATCATCTTTAGTGAAAGAAGAGTCTGTTCAGGTCTTTTGCTCATTTTTAATCAGGTTGCTCATTTTCTTATTGTTGAGTTTCCTAAGTTGTGTGTATTTTTTTCCTTCTGAGTTGGGATCTTGCTGTGTTGCACAGGCTGGAGTGCATGGCTATTCACAGGAATGAGCATAGCACACTACAGCCTTAAACTTCTAGCCTCAAGTAATTCTCCTGCCCCAGCTTTCTGAGCAGCTGGAACTACAGGTGTGTGGCATGGTGCCTGGCAGTATATTTTGGGTAACCGTCCTTTATCGGATATGACTTTGCAAGTACTTTCTCTCCCATTCTGTGGCTGATTTTGTCATTCTCTTGGCAACGTTTTTCCCAGAGCAGATGTTTTTAATTTTAATGAAGTCCAGCTTATCCATTATTTCTTTCATGGATTGTACCTTTGATACTGTATCTAAAAAGTCGTTGCCTCACACAAGGTTAACCAGATGTCTCCTGTATTATCTTCTGGGGGTTTTGCATTTAGGTCTCTGACTCATTTTGAGTTAATTTTTGTGAAGGCTGTTATCTGTTTTTAGATTTATTTTTTGGTATGTGAATGTCCAGCTATTCCAGCATTACTTTATTTTTAATCCACAAAATAGTTTTTGTGGATTAAAAAACTATTTTTGGTCCATTGTATTGCCCATGCTCCTTTGTCAAAGATCAGTTGACTATACCTACGTGGATCGATTTCTGGGTTAGCTATTATGTTCTAGTGATCTATTTGCTTCCCCCTTTGCCAACACAGCACCGTCTTGATGACTGTAGCTTTATCATGAGTATTGAAGTTGAATAGTGTTAGTCCTCTAACTCTGCTCTCTTTCAATGTTGTATTGGCTATTCTGGGTCATATGCTAGTCCATAGAAAACCAGTTTGTCACTATCTACAAAATAATTGTCAGGATTTTGATTGAGATTGTATTGAATCTATAGATCAAGTTAAGAACTGGCAACTGTCCAGTTCATAGTCCATGAACATGGATTATCTCTTCATTTATTTAGTGTTTGATGTAATTCATCAGCATTTTGTAGTTTTCCTTATATAGATCTTGTACTTATTTTGTTGACTTATAATTAGGTATCTCATTTTGGGGGTGCTAATGATACCGTGTTTTTAATGTCACATTCCACTTGTTCATTGCTGTAGCGTAGGGTAGTGATTGACTTTTGCATATTGACCTTGTGTTCTGTGACATTGCTGTAATTGCTATTCATTCCAGAAGTTTCTTTTTTTCTTGATTCTTTTAGATTTTCTACATAGATGTTCCTGTCATCTGTGAACAAAGACAGTTTCATTTATTCCATCCCAACCTATATGTCTTTTATTTCCTTTTCTTATTGCATTAGCTAGGACTTCTAATATGTTGAAAAGGAGTCGTGTGAAGGGACATCCTTGCCTTGTTCCTGAACTTAGCAGAAAAGGTTCTAGTTTCTCACCATTAAGTAGGATGTTATCTATAGCCTCTTGGCCTTTTGGCCAAGATCAAGTGAAGTATGATGTTATCTGTAGGTTTATTTGATAGATGGTTTTTAAGAAGTTGAGGCAGTTCCTCTCTATTTCTAGTTTGCTGAGAGTTTTTACTTATTTTTTGTTTTATCACAAATTGGTATTGGATTTTGTCTAATGCTTTTTCTGCATCTACTGATCTGACCATGTGACTTTTCTTCTTTAGCCTCTTGATGTGATGGCTAACATTTACATTATTATTATTATTATTTTGTAAGACTCAAATGGTCCCTGTGTTAGCCAGTGGGAGCCCTTTTAGGCTGCTTTCTGTCCTTTTGAAAGGACAGTGCTTCCTTTCTTTCTGATACAATAAGATGTTCCAGCCCATCTTGTACTTTCCGTGCCCCAGCCCAGGAACAAGCCCATTCTCTAAGGATCTCTGGTTCCTTGTAGTAGAGAACGTAGTTAGAAACCAAGAACTGGGCACTAGGTGTGCTCGTTACTATAGTGGGTGGGGTGGCGGCAGCTGCTCCCAGGCATCTCATTACTTTTTGATTTATTTCACCCTACTGAGGGCTGACCTCCTGTACACACGTCCTCCCCTCTATGCTTGGGGCTTGATGCTTTGCCCCTGAGAAAAACCAAGCATTTCCATTCGATGTGTTAGTTTTGGGATGCTGCTTAGACATCCAAGTGTGGAAGCTGAGCAGGCTCTCAGGGCTGGTAGGGAGGTTCAGTTAGAGATAATCAACATGAGGGTCTTTGGTGGACAGGTGGCATTAAAAGCTGTGGATTGGGTGAGTTCCTAAAAATCCAAGAGATGAACCTTGGGGCAATTCAGGGTTAGAAGAGGAGTCAGCCAAGTAGCCTGAGTATGTCGGTTTCCTCATGTGTAAAATGAGTATAATATCTCTCTCATTGGATCACAAGGATTAATGAATCGATGTATAGTAAAGACCTTCACCGGCCCCTTTCCATCCTCCCCCAATTTGTGCCCTGCTCTTTTCATTATCTCCAGACTCTCCTACCTCTCTTTCTTGCTTGTCTCCCCCAATTTGCCTCATCTCTGCTTTCTAACACATTCAGTGAGGGGTACACGGGGCCCATCTTCCCTCCTTTCAGTGCAGACTGACTTGGAAAACCTCACTCAATGAATTAACATTGAATCCTCTCTTCCTCCCCATCACTCACTGCCTTTAGTAAGAAAACAACTTTACCATTACATTTGAGGTCCTTTGTGTACCTCCTTTGCAATCTTATCCCCTAACCTTTCCACCTCAGAGGTATTTTAACTGTATGACTGTGTTTCTGAGAATAGATATTGCCTAGTTTTTGCATTTTTGAAGTTTATAAGATGGAATCTTAATTCTTTTGTGACTTGCCTTTAATAGTTGGCATTTCGTTCCTGAGATACATCCATGTTGCTGTAGGTAGCGGTAATTCATTTATTTTCTCTGCCATATTATCTCACATTCTACATGCGTTTATTGGTGTGCCCCATTTGTTTTATGCATTCTCTAGTTGATTGTCTTTCTAATTGTTTCCAGTTTTTGCTGTTACAAATAGTGCTACACTGAGCATTTTGTCTACATTTTCTACTGTGTGTGTGTACAGAGTTTCTCCAGAGTGGGTACCTAGGAGGGGAAGAGAAGGTACATTGTCAACTTTTCCATATAACATAAAATTGTTTTTTAAGGGGCTTGGATCAATTTACACTCCCATCAGCAGTATATGTATTCTCTTTAAGATCTGAATCAAACACTATGATCGACTTGTTCAACAAATTGTGGATTTGTTCCACGATCCTTGATTATGCTCAATATGATTAGACTTTGTGATTCTGCAGATTACAGTTTTAATTTGCATTTCCTGAATACTAATGAAGTTGGATGTCTTTACATGTCTATTGGTTATTTGGATTTTCTCTTCTGTGAACTGCTTGCTTTAAGTCTTCTGTCTGTTAGATTATTTTATTTTTTACTTCTTGGTTTGTAAGAGTTCTTGAGGTTAATCTGATTATGGATGGCAAATGTTTTTTCCCAGTTTGTGGCTTGTTTGTTCACTTTGTTTAAGATGCATTTTGATAAAAGTTCACATTTTATGTGACACACACACACACACACACACACACACAATGGAATACTACTCAGTCATAAAAAGGAATGAATTAATGGCATTCACAGTAACCTGGATGAGATTGGCGACTATTATTCTAAGTGAAGTACTCACGAATAGAAAGCCAAACAATGTATATTCTCACTCATAAGTGAGAGCTAAGCTATGAGGATGCAAAGACATAAGAATGACACAATGGACTTTGGGGACTCAGGGGGAAAGGGTGGGAAGGGGGTGAGAGATAAAAGACTACAAATTGGGTGCAGTGTATACTGCTTGGGTGATAGGTGCACCAAAATCTCACAAATCACCATTAAAGAATTTACTCATGTTACAAAACACCACTTATTCCTCAATAACCTTTGGGAATAAAAAATTAAAAAAAAAGAAGTTCACATTTTCATGAATCAATTTTATCATTTTCTTTTGTGGTAAGTTCTTTTATCTCTTGTTTAAGAAGTCCTTTTCCTACCCCAAAGTCATAAAAAATTATTTTTTTTCATTTACTAAAAAGCTTTTTAAGTCCTTAATCTACGTCAGACTCATTTCTATGTATGGTGTGAGGTAAGACTCTAATGTCACCCCTTTCCCCTCTGTATAACCAATTGTCATCTTTGAGGAGTCCATCCTTTTCTCATTGATCTTTAATGCCAAGTTGGTCATAAATCTTTTTTTTTTTTTGAGACAGAATCTCGCTCTGTCACCCAGGCTGGAGTGCAGTGGTGTGATCTTGGCTCACTGCAACCTCCGCCTCCCAGGTTCAAATGATTCTTCTGTCTCAGCCTCCCAAGTAGCTGGGATTACAGGCGCCTGCCACCATGCCCCACTATTTTTGTATTTTTAGTAGAGACAGGGTTTTGCCATGTTGGCCAGGCTAGTCTGAGCCTCCTGACCTCAGGTGATCTGCCCACTTTGGCCTCCCAAGGTGCTGGGACTGCAGGTGTGAGCCACCACACCTGGCCTGGTCATAACTCTTATGTTGATATATTTATATTTCTGGCCTCTCTATTCTTTCTGTTGATCAATTCGTCTATCCCATGGCAATATTTCATTGTCTTAATAAGTAATAGCTTTAAGATAATCTTTGGCTGGGCGTGATGGCTCACGCCTGTAATCCCAACACTTTGGGGGGCGGGTCTGGAGGTCAGGAGTTTGAGACCAGCCTGGCCAACATGGTGAAACTCCATCTCTACTACACATGCCTGTAATCCCAGCACTTCGGGAGGCTGAGGCAGGCAGATCACTTGAGCCCAGCCTAGGCAACATGGTGAAACCCTATCTCTCCAAAAAACTGAAACATTAGCCAGGCATGGTGGCACATGCCTGTAGTCCCAGCTATTTGGGAGGCTGAGGTGGGAGAATTGCTTGAACCGGGACCCCAGAGGCGGAGGTTGCAATGAGCCAAGATCACACCACTGCACTCCAGCCTGGGCTACAGAGTGAGACTCCATCTCAAAAAAACAAAACAAAACAAAAAGAAAACTTTGATATTTTAAAAGGCAAATCACATTTTGTTTCTCTTTTGAAGTATTTTCATGTTTTGCACTTCAACATATATTGTAGAATGAAGCTGAATGTTCCACAAAATAAATACTGCAGGGGGTTTTGTTGGAATTAAATTGAATTTATAGATCAGTGGAGAGAAAACTGTTGTGTTTATTTTGTTGTGTTTTTTTATTCATGGTATCTTTCTGCATTTATTTAAAGAGAGATGTTTATTTTCTCTACAAACACCTAGCACAATTTTTGTTTGATTTGATCCTGAGTACTTTATATTTTTTCATGCAACTGCAAATTTTGTTTATACTACATTGTATTTTTAAACTTTCATTTTCAAATTTTATTGCTGATGTTTAGAAATGCAATGAATTCCTGGCAGGAAACTACTCAGAGACAACCTGCTTTTGAGTTGAATTTTGTACTTAGCAGAGCAGCTCTCTCGCTGCAATCTATTGAAAGTCAGCTCTCAACACAAGGGTTTGCAGATTAAAATAAGGACAAGAAAATATTTATATTTTCAAAATATAAAAACAAAAAAATAAAACACAAATAACAAAAAAAGTTAAAACAAGAAATTTCAAAAGAGAGATGCAATGGATTCCTATAGACTTAACTCTGCATTCTATAATCGTTCTTTATATTTTTATTAATTCTGATAATTTTGATGTACATTTTGTTTCTATGTAAAATAATGGCATCCTTTTCTTCCTTTTTCATGTGTATACCTCTTGTTTCTGTGTATTGTGTAGCCACATTAGCTAGGAACTTCAGTATAGTGAGGAACAGAGCCATTGATGGGGTCTCCATGATGAGACCCCTAACCAGCTCATGGCCTGAAAGAGAATGCTTTCAGTGTTTCATAATTGAGTATGATGTTAAAGCCTCCTGGGCTCAAGAGATTTATTTCTTCTCTTTTTAACAAGTTAAGAGATTAAAAAATTTTTTTTTCAAATGCTTTCAACAGAATCATCCTTTTACTTCTAGTTTGCAAACTTTTATTTTTGATATCATGAATGGGTATTGAATTATACTAAATAATTCTTCTGCATAACTGAAATGATCACATTATTTTTCTTCTTCTTCTTTTTTTTTTGAAACAGGGTCTTACTCTGTCACCCAGCCTGGAGTGCAGTGGTGCAATCTCAGCTTACTGGAACCTCTGCCTCCTGGGTTCAAGTGCACCACCATGCCCGGCTGAGAATGTCTTTTCTTTTAGGAGATAGATGCTTAATTGTTTCTGGGTAAAGTGTCATGAGATTTCTAACTTACCCTAAAATAGTTCTGAAATAAATGAGAGAGAGAGGGCAGAGGGAGTAGAGAAGAGAGAAAGAGGAGAGAGACAAAAAAAAAAAAAGAGAAGAGAAAGTTGGCATAGATGTGGCAAAATGTTAACATTTGATGAATGTACATAAATGATGAATAAGTCTTGCAAGTTTTGATAGGTTTGAAATTTTTCAAAATATGTTGTGGCAAAATTTATGCTGAAAGAGGCAAGATTAACAAAACTGAAAGATGTTCTGACAAAACTGATTTTTAAAATGGAAAATTCAAATAATAGGAATGAAAAGGAAGGCATAACTGCATGTGCTGTGGAGACTGAAAAGATGATGAGCAGATATTACAATTTGAATGCTTAGACAAATTGGATAAATTCGAAGGAAAAAGTATAAATTACCAAAACTGACTCAGGAAGAAATAGAAACTCTGAATAACCTAAAATTATTTAAAATATTTGCTTCCATATAAACCTTCTCACAAAGATCAATAAAGATGATTTTATCAAAAAAAAAAAAGGGAATAAATATTTCCAAATTTACACAAACAATTTCAGAATCAAGAAAAAGAGGGAACACTTCCAATTCATTTCATCATGCTTAACCTTGATTCTAAAACCTATTAAGGGCAATATGATGAAGAAAAATTACATGCCAATCTCACTCATGAACACAGATGTAAAAATCCTAAGTAAAATACTAGAAAACCAACTCCAATCTCACTCATGAATATAGATGCAAAAATCCTAAGTAAAATACTAAAAAACTAACTCCAACAATGGATAACAAAAAGAGTGATAAATACACCATAACCAAGCTGTGGTTATTATTTCAGAACCCAAGATTGGCTTAACATTACAAATTCACTTAATATACTTCACCACATTAACAGATTAAAGAAGAAAAATAGGCTGGGTGCAGTGGCTCATGCCTGTAATGCCAGCACTTTGGGAGGCTGAGGCGGGTGGATCATGAGGTCAAGAGTTCTAGACTAGCCTGGCCAACATAGTGAAACCCTGTCTCTACCGAAAATACAAAAAATTAGTCGGGCATGGTGGTAGACACCCGTAATCCCAGCTACTTTGGAGGCGGAGGCAGGAGAATTGCTTGAACCCAGGAGGCAGAGGTTGCGGTGAGCAGAGAGCACGCCATTGCACCATTGCACTCCAGCCTGGGCGAAGGAGCGAGACTCCATCTCAAAAAAAAAAAAAGAAAAGCCATTCTCCTATGTCATCACAATATGATGATAATACTTGGGAACTTTAATATCAGTAAAATACTATGATCTAACATATAGTCCAAACTCAAATTTCCCCATTGTCAAAATAATAAACTTTATGGTTATTTTATCTCTTTTAACCCAGGATTTAATCAAGTATTGCATATTTTGTTCCATTGTCATGCCTCTTTACTCTCATTTAGTCTACAACAGTTTACCAGCCTATGTGTTTCTTTAATATTTTATAACACTGGCATTTTTGAAAGGTTCAGAACAGTTAACAGAATATCCCTCTACAGGCAGAAAAATGGCCTTGCAATGATATCCATGCTCTAATCTCAGGAACTTGTGGCTATGTTACCTTATGTGGCAAAAAAGACTTTGGATATATGATTAAGGGCCCTTGAAATGGTAAGAAAATTCTAGATTATCAAGGTGGGCTCCATCTAATCACATGAGTCCTTCAAAGTAGAGAACCTTTACAGTCTGGGTCAGAGAGATGAGGTGGAGGGAGAAGAGTTTCACAGCGTCAGAGGGACTCGACCTGCTGTTGCTGGCTTTGAAGATGGAAGAGGGGATGTGAGCCAAGAAATGGAGGTGGATTCTTGAAGCTGGAAATGGCCCTAAGCTGATAGCCAGCAAGGAAATGGGGATTTCAGTGTTTTTTTTTTTTGAAACGGAGTCTCACACTGTCGCCCGGGCTGGAGTATAATGGCGGGATCTTGGCTCACTGCAACCTCTGCCTCTCAGATTGAAGTGATTCTCCTGCCTTAGCCTCCCGAGTAGCTGAGATTACAGGTGTTCGCCACCACCACGCCTGGCTAATTTTTTGTATTTTTAGTAGAGACGAGGTTTCACTATGTTGACCAGGCTGGTCTTGAACTCCTGACCGCATGATCTGCCTGCCTCAGCCTCACAAAGTGCTGGAATTACAGGCGTGAGCCACTGCATCTGCCAGTAACTGGAATGAGGAAGAAAACAAGTTTCGATATATTTTCATTATGATCCAATCCTAAATGTCTTTTAATTTCTATTGTGATTTTGTTTTTGATCAAGGAGTCAATTAGAAATTTTTTACATTATAAATTAGGAAACATATGGAGTTTCTCCGATTAGGTTTTTGTCATTGATTTTCTAACTCATTTGCACTGTACTTAGAGAATCTGATCTGCATGACACCAAATCTTTGAAATATTTATGAAAATTGTTTCATTTATGCTTGAAAGTATGCTGAGTGTAATAGTATATATCCATCACACCAAGCTTCTTAATTACTTCAGTCAAATTTTTTGCATGCTTGATTCCTTTTTGTCTGTGTTAATTTTTAGTTTGTCAATTACTGAGAAAAGTGTGTTAAAATCTCTACTATGGTGGTGGATTTGTCAATTTTCTGTCACATTTCCCTTAAGTGTTTATTGGTTATATTGTCACTTGCATATAGGTTTAGAATTATTGTATCTTCCTGGTAAAGTGAACCTTTTATTATTACTTTGTGATCTTCTCTATCCTTAAAGACACACTTTGTGTTAAATTAGCTGATGTTAATATAACTATCCAATCTTTTCTCATCTTGTTAGTATTTGCCTAGAATATATTTTTCTATTCTTTCTCTTTTAGCCCCTCTGGGTACTTATATTTTCACTGTGACTCTCATAAATGGTACTTAACTTGTTTTTTAAAAACCTACTCTGATAACTGGGATTTTAGGTAATCTACAATTTATTTGGATTTTTTCTTTGTATTTTGCTATTCCTGCTTTTTTCCCACTGTATTTTCTAGCCATTTTGAGGAGAGTGATTATTTTTCTAATTCCATCCTAATCATCTCCTTGAAAGTTATTTACTTTATTGCAATTCTTGTATTCATTATTCTATGCCCGATTACTTAATCAGATTCTAAAATTAATTACCATTATCCTGTCCCCCCATATACAAGCATCTTCTAAAACTCTATCATCCTCTTCGATTCTATTGTTGTCAGGTACTTAAATTCTACTTTTTAAAAATTTTATTTTAATAGACAGGGTCTCACTCTGTCACCCAGGTTGGAGTGCAGTGGTGTGATCATGGTTCACTTTGGCCTCTATCTCCTGGGCTCAAGGGATCCTCCTGCCTCAGCCTCCTGAGTAGCTGGGATTATAGGCATGCCCCACTATGCTTGGCTCATTTTTAAAAAAGTGTTTTTTGCAGAGGCGGGGTTCTCTCCATGTTGCTCCTGGTCTTGAACTCCTGGGCTCAGGTGATTCTCCTGCTTTGGCCTCCTAAAGTGCTGGGATTATAGGTGTGAGCTACTGTGCCTGGCCACCCCCTTGGGTTTTTAATCCTCCTAGTATTAGTGGTATGGTCAATCTGTTGCTTGGAACTACTTACATAGTCACCATCTTCCTTGCTCTCTGTTCTTTTTGTCTCTTTGACTTCCATCTGGGATCAGTTTTCTCCTGCTGAAGGAGTACTTTAGCACTAAAAAAAGGAGGGGGGGATCCGTTTATGGCAGACTTGCCATAAACTGAGCAGTTTTTATTTGTTTGAAAATGTCTTTGTTTCAGTCTCATTTTAAAAGATATTTTTTTCTAGATATAGAACACTAGTTATGTTTTTTCCCCCAACACATTGAAGGCATTATCCCACTGAGTTTTGGCAACTCTTATTGCTGTTGAGAAGTCAGCTGTTAATCTAATTGTCATTGACTTAGAGGTCATCTGTCTCATCTCCTTGGCTGCTTTTATAAATTTCTCTTTTTTCTTTGGTGGTTTGCAGTTTCACTGTGCTATGTCTAGGTGTTAGTGTTGCCAGAAAAAATACAGAATGCTCAGCTAACTTTGAATTTCAGACAAACAACAAATATGTTTTTAGTACTAGTATGTTCCCATTATTGCATAAGACATATTTATACTGAGAAAATTCTTCATTGCTTATCTGAAATTCAGATTTAACTGGGAGTGTTGTATTTTTATTTGCTAACTATAACCCTATTAGGTATTGATTTCTGATTATTTATCCTACTTGGACTTTTTTTAGGTTCTTAAATGTGTGGCTATTTACTTTCATTATTTATGCAATATTTATGAAATTCACAAACATTTCTAGTGATGCTGGCTGATTTCATGACCACTGTCTCTTTCAATATTGCCTCTGTCCCATTCTTTTTCTCGTTTCCTTTTGGACTCATGATTAGGTCTATGTAACAACTTTTCACGCTATTCTCCATGTATCTTACTCTCTCTTCTTTATTTTCCACTTCTATGATCTCTGTTTCATTCTTCTTCAACTGTGTCTAATTTACTGTTAAATGAATCTACCAAGTTTTAAATTTCAGTCAGTATGTTTTTTTACTTCTAGAAGTTCTTTTTAAAAAATTTATGAAGTCACTTTTCTAGGTGCTCGCTCTTTTTTTTATTTTTTATTTTTGAGATGGGGTCATACTCTGTTGCCCAGGCTGGAGTGCAGTGGCATCATCTTGGCTCACTGAAGCCTCAATCTCTCAGGTTCAAGCGATTCTCCTGCCTCAGCCTCCAAAGTAGCTGGGATTATAGGCACCTACTACCATAGCCAGCTAATTTTTGTATTTTTTAGTAGAGATGGGGTTATATCACATTGCCCAGGCTGATCTCGAACTGCTGACCTCAAGTGATCTGCCTGCCTCAGCCTCCCAAAGTGCTGGGATTACAGGCATGAGCCACTGCACCCAGCCGATGCTCACTCTTTACTCATAATTTCGAATGCCCTTTTAAAACATCATCAAATATGCTAAAATCTTAAAATTCTATGTCTAATGATTCCAGTGTTTGAGGTCTTCGTGGGTCTAAATCTACTACCTGTTGTTTCTGCTGACTCCTGGTTATCTTGTGTGTTATGGAATTGTGATAGTGAGTTCATCTATCAGAATGTTACCTCTGGGCAATCTTCAAGACTGTGTTGAAGGTGGATTCCTACAGGGGATCTGCACTGACTTATGCCAGAAGCCTGTGGTCGTTACCAATTTGAGACCACTTTAAATTCTTGGCTTGGTATTTTTGGACCACCCAAGTAGAGTGAATTCAGGCTGCAAATCCTCTTATTGGGATTGGCTTGTAGCTACAAATTCTAAGGGAGAGGTTTCCCTCTATGTTCATTGCCAAGGCTCAGTACAAGCAATGTGCCTTGCAGTCCCTTGGGAGTAGAGAGTAGGGTGGTTTTGTTCTAGTTCACCTTGACACCAATGCATAACTTTTTGGGGTCTTGGCTTTTTAGAGGGGATTTTCTGCTGCAGTCCTCACCTTGGGTGGGCTCCGGGCTTTGTCTCTGATCTCCACTCCATGTAGCTTAAAGGCACCATTAACATCTCTGAGTTCCAGTCTCCACTTGGTTTTTGGTTCTGAATATGCCTTATGTTTTTGAGAATTAATTGATGCAATTAAACTTTGTTTTTTCTTCTAGCTGGCATATTTGGTTGTTTCTGGTAGGAGTGTCTAAAGAGTATGTAGTACACCATCCTGCTGGAAATAAGAACTCTTTTTCTCCTGCTAGTAATTCTTTAGGGAAAACCTATAAAATCAGCTTCTGGGTGTTCTTAATTTGTTTTTGGAATGTAAGTAGAGGACACTGTAAGATATGGCAATCACAGCATTGAATCTTTAATTTGGGCTAGCAAATTCATTCATTCATCAGATTTTATCGAGTCTCTGTTAAAGGCCAGGCTTTTTATTGTGTCCTGAGGATTCAGGATGGACAAGGCAGACTCAACTCCTACCTGCCCGCCTGAGGCTCACAGTCCAATGACTTGAATTTACAGTACAGTGCTGAGCACTTTACATCCTGGTTTAATTTAATCCTCATTACAACCCTATGGGTTGGTGCAATCCATTTATATATTCGGAAGAGAAGGCACAGAAAGACTACGTAAATTATCCAAGACAGACAGCTTGCAAAAAGCGGATTAGAAACTCAAACTCAGGTCAGCCTGGCCTAAAGTCTTTGTCCTTAACCGTTATGCTCCTGGTTATGCCAAGAGAGGGCACTGTTGAGTATGCCAGGAAGAGAGGGTGCTTTCTTTTTTATATGTGTGGAGGGATATACCTGTGGAAGCCATTGTTAATTTCCTTAGGATAAATCTGATGACATGTTATACCAACCCACCATCAGAGTGTAGAGCTACAAGGTACAGGACTGAGGCAGATGACAGCTCATTTTCCAGACGTCAGTAGCTATTTGTGTGACACCGTAACACCACTCCTAGATGCTTGCCTGTGCTCTTGGCAGACCACCAGGAAGAAGGGCTTAGTAGCATCCAGAGCAGTACCGTGGGATTGTGGTGCTGTTGTTGCTGCTTACTTCTAGAATATGCACCCTGCAGAGCAACAGTGCCAGAAGCCAACTCTGCCCTTGAATGTGAGGCTAGCTGGTTTCCTGAATGAAAAATCAGGAGACCTTGGTGGCAAGATCCTCCCCTCAGTGGAGCTCAATTTCTTCATATATTCAACAAGGACACTGGACTCTATGGTCTCTAAAGGACCCTTCCGCCTCCGACACGCTATGCTTCTGTGATTTTGTGCGATGGCCAGAGAGGGACCATTTTCTATTCTGTGTCCAGGGAAAAGCAAGTGGTAGAAAGCTAGGGAGCAGGAGCCTTAGCTTTTCCTGCCCCAAGTCACTGTCCCTGTTTAGCTGCAGTGGGGTGAAATAGTGCTACACGTCCCAGTCTTGCAATTCCTACAACTCCTTCCCAAACCAGCCTCAGCGACATCTCTTCTAAGAGGCGCTCCATGATCTTCCTGTTTTGGGATTCCCAGAACCCTTTACCCAGACTTCCTCCATAGCATCAGTCTTTCCTTTCTTTTCTTTTTTTTTCTTTGAGACTAAGTCTCACTCTGTCATCCAGGCTGGAGTGCAGTGGTCGGATCTTGCATCACTGCAACCTCCACCTCCTGGGTTCAAGCAATTCTCCTGTCTCAGCCTGCCGAGTAGCTGGGACTGCAGGCACGTGCCATCACCGCCAGCTAATTTTTGTATTTTTAGTAGAGATTGGGTTTCACCATATTGGTCAGACTGGTCTCGAACTCCTGACTTCATGATCCGCCAGTCTTGGCCTCCCAAAGTGCTGGGATTACAGGCGTGAGCCACCGCGCCCTGCCTGTCTTTCCTTTCTTGCTAGACTGTTGAGCTTCTTGAAGGCCAGGTCTGCGTCTCTTGGACCCCTGCACCCCCAACCCCCACAGCATCCAGAGCAATGCCAGGTAAGTGCATGAACGCAAGAAGATCCAGCTCTTTTTTCCCAAACAAGTCGATGGATAGGCTCAGATTTTAAAATAGGAGCTTTTCTATATTCTACATGTATTGTAAACACATTTTATATAGCACATCAACATAAAATAGTATTTCTATGGGTTATAAATGCTCATGGTGGAAATTTCATAAATGTCAGAAGAAAACATAATGATGAAAAAACCAACGCCGTGCACCTCCTCTCCCGTCCTCTGATCACTCAGGCAATGCCATGGCTAATGTTTTGTTGGATTTCATTCTAGCTTTTTTCTACATGTAACAATCCTGGCCACTTGCTACTTATAAAATGTGCTTCTCTGTGCTTATTACTCAGGAGTTGTTGGGAGTCTTTCCTCATATTGCCTCCTGCTTTTTTTTTTTTTTTGAGATAGAGTCTCGCTCCATGGCCCATGCTGGAGTGCAGTGGCGTGATCTTGGCTCACTGCAACCTCTGTCTCCCAGGTTCAAGCCATTCTTCTGCCTCAGCCTCCCTAGTAGCCGGGACTACAGGTGTGTGCCACCATGCTCAGCTAATTTTTGTATTTTTAGTAGGGACAGATTTCACCACGTTAGCCAGGATGATCTCGATCTCCTGACCTTGTGATCTGCCCGCCTTGGCCTCCCAAGGTGCTGGGATTACAGGCGTGAGACACTGTGCCCGGCCTTTTTGTTTTTATTTTATTGTATTTTTTTGAGATGAAGTTTTGTTCTTGTTGCCCAGGCTGGAGTGCAATGGTGTGACCTTGGCTCACTGTAACCTCCACCTCCTGGGTTCAAGTGATTCTCCTGCCTCAGCCTTCCGAGTAGCTGGGATTACAGGCATGGACCACCATGCCCGGCTAATTTTGCAATTTTTTTTTTTTTTTTTTTTGAGTAGAGATGGGGTTTCTCCACGTTTGTCAGGCTGGTCTCGAACTCCTGACCTCTGGTGATCCGCCCACCTCGGCCACCCAAAGTGCAGTGATTACGGGCGTGAGCCACCATGCCAGCCTCCTCATAGTCTCAAATGTTCTTTGAGAACATGATACTTAACGGCTGTCGGGTGTTTCAAACCTGTGAAGGTTGGAGCTGTGAAGAGCTCAGCTGTCTGGAGGACCTGAGCTCAGTAGCAAGAGGCGTGTGGGGTCTTTGGAGGTTGGAAGTAGACCGTCTCCATCACCTCTGCTCACAGAGCACCCACTCTGTTCCCAGGCACGGGGTGGTATCTCCTCTAACCCTCCTAAATGACGACAAGGAAGGCGCTACAGAGACAGAGCCCCGGAAGGCTCAGAGAGGCGAAGGGCCTCCGTGGAAGTGGCCAGCACACACAGCAGCCGAGGATGCCCGTCCCCGGGCCCGCTGCGGTTCTCTCCTGTGCTGCTGTCGGCAGCCGAGGTTGCTGCTGGACACAGTGGGAAGGAGGAAAGAGCAGCGCCTGGAGCGGGAGGGAGGGTTGGAACCGCGCTCCGTGTGGTGGTGCTTGGGCTTCCCGGACCTCGAGCTCCTGGGCCCGTCTGCCTCCCTGCCCCGGCTCCAGCGCCTGGAGTGCGGCTCAGCACGTTAGCTGTGAGGTTAACTGGCTCCGGACCCCAAGTTCACCGCTCCCTGATCAGGGTGGCCAGAGCCGGGGGAGGGGGAGCCGGGAGCTGCGGGCCCTGAGCAGCACAGCGGCTCCTCTGATGACTCCTCTCCCTGCCACAGCCTCAGCGGCTCCTCAGCACGGAGAGGAGGCTATGAGCTGGCGGGTTATGAAGGGGGAAGGAAAAAACACACGAAGCCCCAAGCTACTCTGTAACCGGAAGCGCTGTCCTCCTAGAGACCTTTGTCGTATTGTTCTCGCTCCAGAAACCTGGGCTTTCTCACCCGTGTGACATCCGTGCCAGGGCGTGCCCCATTTGTCACTCTCAGAAACTGGCCCAGGAGCCCTCGGCGAGGGGGCCACTGTGTGGCAGGAGCGGCTAGGACATGAATAGGCATTCCTTTCCACCCGCATGCTCGAAAGCTTCCTGGCTCTAATTAGAGCCATTTCTCGCTGTTCTGACACTTACGGGGGGTGCTTGGTGGCAGGCGGTGGCTGCCCGGATCCCGGACCAAGCTGGGGAGGGCAGAGCCGGCCAGTGGGTTCTAATCCCACCCTCGGCCGCTGCGGCTGCGAAGCTGGGCTTCACCGAGAGTCTCACAGCTGGAAGTCCTCGGACCGTGAAGGGGAGCGCTGCACCCCGACCCTCGCCACCCCCGTCACGTCCTGATTCTGGCTCTCAGGGTTTTCTCTCTTTCTCTGCCGGGCAGCCTGGGAGGGAACAGTTCTAGCCTGGATCCATAAGACGTTTGGATTTTGATGTATTTTCACATAAGAATGTCAACGTTTTAGGGACGGGACTTTAGAAATAATTTCATTGTGTGGTTTTCAACTCTTGGGGAGACTTCAAAA
>PVKP010026896.1:0-31929 GCA_004027715.1 Plecturocebus donacophilus
TTAGGTTTGATCTCAAAACAAAGACTCCTGATAAATAATTCACTCACTTAGGTCATTCTCTTCTGATTGCTCTTCAATTTACCAGGAGTTTAATTTGTTTCCACAAGTAATTTCACATGCAGATTCTTTATAGATTACTGTATTTTTGTGCTTAGTAATCTTAATAAAAACATCAAGAGTACTGTTTAGGAAATATAATGTTATCTTTGGCAAAATCATTCTTAATTATAATGTAGTGTGTTTGGACAGTATAAATGATAGCTTAGAATTGAAAAGAGAATTACTATGCTTACCATAAATCTCCTTGACAACAAGTTCAATGTTTTGAATACTGAATCATTTAGAATTTTATACAGGTTTACAGGTCTCTCACCTTGGCATCTCATTCCTTTTTTATACATGTGGGATTTTAACAGGTAATCTTCAAAAACCTCATAATTATTACTGTTTTAACAAATATTTTTGACTATCCAACTCATTTGTATTTGAAGTGTTTGCCTAATTTATACTATCATCATCATCATCCGTCATCTTCACCTTTCTTCAATATTTATTGAGCTTTGAAAAACTGTGAAAATCAAGTTCAAAGAACATCTTGATTACTTTACTGAAATGAAGGTCCTTATTGGAACCTCCACTCCAGAAAAAAAGAAGTGAGTCACAGATTCTTGGTCTTCTTTCTAAGGGATATATAATGTCAGTTAGGCAGTTACCATCCCCAAAACTGCTTGCTTCTCATTTTGCAACAAAAAGAAAGCTCTCTCAGCATATAGTATTCTGTACAGATTGCCTTCCTGCCTTTGGCGGAGCTCCTGTTTCTCCTGTGAATCATTCCTCGGTACACAGTGTTACCATTGTGTTATCTGAAAGAGCGAATCCTGCTGGGTGGTGGTGCAGCTATTCCATTGGGAAGGTCACAAGTTCATGTCTGCTTTGCCTTCTGTCTAGTGAAATGTGTTCCCACTAAGGAATAGAGAATTGCAATATTTTTCTGCTTATGGAAGGTCGGGCTTTCAGTGGTACCCCAGCAATGCTGGCTAAAAAGGCCATCAACAGTGGCGAATTCAAGGCAAGGCTTAACTTTGCCTGTTGTCTATCATTCCATGTGTCTTTTTGTACCTCTTCTCAGTGGCTGAAAAAAATGAATTTGCTTAAGGACTTGGTTGAAGTGACTGAGGATGAAGCAGACGGCTCTTAATAGGACCCCAGAGTGAATGCTCTTACAGTTTAACTAAGTGGCCTTTATTGATTAAACAGGCATTTATTGAACATCAACTGTATGCCAGGCACTGCTTTAGGTGCTGGAGTTACTGAGGTAAATGAAACACTAAAGGTTTCTGTTGTTATGGAGCTTTTGTTCTAGTGGAGGTGTAAGACAACAGCAATGGCAGAGAGTGATAGATTAAAGAGATTAAAGCTGAGGAAGGTGAGAGGAAGGGCAGGGCTGTTGTTTTACGTCTGGTCATTAGGGACAGACTTTCAGAGGAGAAGACACAGACACCTAAAGGAAATGAGAGAGGGAATCATAGAAAGATCTAGAGAAAGAGTTTTCCAGAAAGAGGTAAAAGCAAATAGACCCTGAGGAGTGAGTATGCATGGCCATGAGACCGAGCCACATGTGAATTCAACATTTGTTTGAAATAAGGATATTTTGTTAATAATGATTATACACATCTATATAAAATGCATTTGAAAATATGACATTAAGCACAAAAAGCCATCACCACTTTAAAAAATCTGTGTATATAATGAAGGTATAAAATAATATTTTCTGTCATAAATTTTTCCCCAGTAGAGCCCTCACAGGGTTAAAACAATATGTTTTATACATAATGTACTGTAACTGCTTTTTTAACAACTGAAAATGTACAGAAAATGGTGTTTTGACTGTCTATCTTTAGTCTTCAGCTGTTGCTGTCACGATTCAGAAATTTGGATCTCTGCCTTAAGAAGCACATTTTCTTAGCTGTAAAAAAATCTGATGGAATCTACAACTGTAATCATAGGCTATGATTTTAGAATATAAATCACTTGTTATGAGGGGGGATGTTAGTGTTTCTTTTCTTTTATTTGATTCTCATTTGTGTTCTCAATATGCTTTACTTTGAGTTTGTTCATATTTGGATCAAGATAAAATTTTCCTTGGCTTCAGTGTGTGGCAAGCAGTGCCCATTTATTTTAATGGATACTGTACCAACCATATCCCAGTGTGTGTCAGGAGATCCAGAAAACTGAACACAGAAATGATGTGAGACACAGAAAGGAGGACTTCACAAATTCCTACATGTTACTTTGGTGACTGGTGTGAAGGGACACTTTATATATCTTCTAAAAGCACAGTTACTATCAGAAAAAATGAGAAAAATTTAAGGAGACTTCAAAACACAATAGGATCTCTTGCCTCTAAAATTTCTAAGTTACCAGAAATAAAATAAAATAACGTTATTGGCTATAGGTAATATAGCACAAATCTAATAGTTTAAAATCTCAGGCATGTAAAATGAGAACAGATTTCATACCAAAACACTATTTGTAGCAATAATAACCATGAGAATTAAGTATCTGACCTGGAAGGCCCCAAAACATCAGTCTCAGGAGTATCTATTAAAAGGTAAAAAATCTGGAAGAAGAATCCTAAGATGATATTTCTTATCTTTAATATTTAAAGTAAAAAAGAAAAGGAGGTACATAAGAAAGGTTTCTAGAATTTTAACACATGAAAGGCAAATAAGTTATATTTTGCCTGAAAGACAAATTTTGAGTTGTAAATGAATGAACATGCCAAGGCACATTAAATCAATATACTATCTTCTAAAACTGGCTTAAGATTGATAAGAATGCATTCAGGCAAAATTATTTTTATAAATTATTCATTAATAAAAGTTTGCTAATTTTTGTTGCCTATTCAAATTACTTTGCTTGTCCTGAAATATGAAATTATGGAGAAACAATTCTGGTTTCAGGATATAACATAATTGGAGTTAATAGGTTTTAATACAGTGTAATATTTATGTATATATAAATATGGCATATTCATATATTTTTATTTTTCCTTTGTAATAAAGTATAGTGGATTAAAGCATAAATTTTGAAATCAGATGTCTTTGGGTTCCAGTGTTTACTAACTGGTTGACCTTGGGCAATTCATCTAACCTTTCTGTTTCTTTATCCATAAAGTGTAGATTATATACTTCAAAGGGGGTATTATGAGGTTAAATGTGATAATATGATAATAATGTATATGAAAGTAACTAGTACATAGTAAACTCTCAATAAATAATGGTTATTATATCTTAGTTTCCAGTGGTTCTCTCTTTCTCTTTTTGTTTTCCTCACTGAGAAAGGCCTAGAACTGAGATTCTTTTCTCATGGCCCTTAGAAAGAACCAACTCAGCTGATGCCTTCATTTTTGGACATCTAGCTCCCAGAACTGTAGGACAATAAATTTCTGTTGGTTAAACCACCCAGTCTGTGGTATTACTAGGAAGTACTAAGGTAGTGCTATAACAAATACTTAAAAATGTGGAAGTGGCTTTGGAATTTGGTTATGGGCAGAGATTGGAAAAGATTTGAGGTACTTGGTAAAAAAAAGGTCTTGATTGCCTCCAGGAGACTATTGGTAGGCATATGAATGTTAAAGATGCTTCTGATGAAGTTTCAGACAGAAATAAGGAACTTCTTCTTGGAAACTGGAGGAAAGGTGATCCTTGTTACAAAATGGCAGAGAACATGGCCTGCTTGTGTTCTAGTTTCTTTGTGAAAAATAGAACTTATAGGTGATGAACTTGGATATTTAGCTGAGGAGATGCCTAAGCAAAGGGTTGCAAGCACATCCTGGTTTCTCCTTGCTGCTAACAGTAAATTTGAAGGGAGAGGCTAGATTGAAGAAGGAATTGTTAAGCAAAAAATAGCGAGTATGTGAAGATTGGAAAAAATTCTCAGCCTATCTCCATTGCAGAAAATGAGAAAACATGTTTTGGAGAGAGCATCAAAGGTGTGACTGGACAGCCATTTACTGCAAAGAGAAGTGTGTGACTCATTAATTCAGTCATCCATCTCAGCAAAAGTCAGGAAGAGATGTGGTCATCCAGGAAAGATCTGTCAAAGATTCTTTGGTCTGGTGGCTTGGAATCCTGTGAATTCCACAGGAGGCCAAAAAAATTTATGAGTTTTATATCAGCAGAAATGCTACAAAGTATGACTGAAAGTGACAGAACTGGGATGAAGTAAAGGAAAATGGTCAGACTTCTGGGGATTCTACAAGCAGGAAATGGGTACATTGAACTATCTGATGGCTTGATAATGCAGACATCATTATCTTTTAAGAAAAGGGAAGAATGATCTAGAAGGTAGTTTAGAGGCCTACAGAACTGCTTCCGTCATCATCGGCCCCAAGAGCACAAGCCTGGTGACATTGGGGCCACCTCCTCCTTGGTTCCAGAAAATGGGACCACTTCCTTGGTTTCTCTTGGTTTTCTCTTTTCTTTTTAGTGGCAGGTATGGCCACTAATGCTCAGGTCCTAGGAAACTGGTGCCACCATATTCATGGACCCAAAAGACAGAACACTGAGCCAAAGAGGATTATTCTCAAGCCTCAACATCTAATGGAATTTTTCCTGCTAGGTTTTGGATCTATGATCTATTTCTTCCTTTGGGAATAGGAATGTCTGTCCTATCCCTGTCCCACCATTGTATTTACAAAGCATATAACTTATTGTCTGGATTTACAGGTTTCCAGATGGAGAAGAACTTTGCCCCAGGATGAATCATACTTCAAGTTTCACCTATTATTGATTTGGCTGATTTAAATGAGATTTGAGGCTCAGAGTTGATGCTGTAACAATTAAGACTTTTGGAGGTGTTGTGATGGGGTGAATGCATTTTGCATATGACAGACAAGGACATGAATTTTGGGGGTAAGAAGATGGACTTTTATGGGTTTGTGTCCTCCTCAAATCATATGTTGAAATTCTAACTCCCAGTATCTCAGAAAGTGACCTATTTTGGAGAAAAGATCTTTACAGAGATTATCAAGTTAAAATGAGGTCATTAAGGTGGGTTCTAATCCAATATGACTGGTGTCTTTATTAAAAAGGGTAATTTGTGCATTGAGACAAGATAAAGGGAAAGCCATGTGAAGAGGCAGAGAGGGAAGGCAGCCATTTATAAGCCAAGGAGAAAGGCCTGCAACAGATTATTCCCTCATAACTCTCAGAGGAGTTGATTCTGCTGACACCTTGATTTTGGATGCCTAGCCTCCAGAACAGTGAGACAATGCATTTCTGTTGTTTAAGCCACCCACTTATTTGTACTTTGTTATGGAAGCCCTAATAATGTCATATACTATTGTGTATGTCAGAGATTCAAACTGTATTATTACAAAGTGTCTATCCTATTGTATAAGGGTAGTTGAAAGAGTGTAGTTATTTAGGGTAGAAGAGAAAAGTACTAAAGAAAATATCTTTGTAGGCTATATGTGACCCAGGAATCCTACTCTTGGGTATTTACCATAGAGGAATAACAGCTTATATTCACACAAAAAACCTGTACATGGATGTTTACAGAAGCTCTATTTATAATTGCTCAAAACTAGAAACAGCCCAATTGTCCTTCAGGGGGTAAATAAACAAGCTGGTACAGGCATACAATTGAATACTATTTGGCAATACAAATGAATGAACTATTAATAAATATAACATCTTGGCTAAACTTCAAAGACATTGTGCTGAGTAAAAACTTGATCTCAACAGGTTAAACACTATATGATTGCATTTATAGGATATGGTTGGAAAGACGTATCAGTGATCGAGAACAGACCACAGGTTGCCAGGGATTAGTGGTGGCAGGAAGGATGTGACTATAAAGGTGTAGCACAGAAAGTTTTCTGAGGGTGACAGAACTGTTCTATATCCTCATCATGGTGGTAATTGCAAGAATCTATTTATGTATCAACTTTCATAGAACAGTATACCAAAAAAGGCGAATTTTATTTCATGATAAATTAAAAAGCAAAACAAAAGAGACAAAAATAGTAACCAGGGAAGCTTTCAAAAATATATATATTCTTGTTCAAGACCAGCCTGGCCAATAAGGTGAAACTCATCTTTACTAAAAATACAAAAAATAGCCAGGTGTGGTGGTGGGCCCCTGTAGCCCCAGGTACTGGGAAGGCTGCGGCAGGATAATTGCTTGAACCCGGAAGGTGGAGGTTGAGGGAGCCGAGATGGTGCCACTGCGTACTTCCAGCCTGGGCAACAGAGTGAGACTCCATCCAAAATATATATATATATATATATATATATATATATATATATATACACACATGTATGTATATGCTCTTTAAAAGTCTTTGCTAGAACTCTCAGCATGCTTACATATCAAATGTCTCAACTCTTTGATTTTACATATGTAATATTGCAGTGTTTTGATAATATGAAATATTTATATTGAAGTAAATTTGAGTTACTCTAAATTTAAATTTGAATTCTAGGATTTTATAGCAAGTCTTCACAAATAAAATTATATTTTCTTCATTATAAACTAATAAGCCATCATAATTAATGTTACTGAAATTTTTAAAATTCTTGATATGAACAGGTTTAAAATAGACTGTAGTGAACAAACAAATCTTGAAATTAGGTGAGCTGATCTTGATCTAACCTACTATTTTGGAAGCATATTCTACATTGATATGTATTATGTACCCTTAGAAGGCTCATAGTAGTAAAATATTAATTTGGGAAATTATTGTTTCTGTGAAATAGCTTGCAAATGTCCACTTAAACACATAATGGATCCCTGCATAGTATTCTTTTTTTAAAGAGGAATGAAGTGAATTTGATTTAATATTCATGTGCGCTATAATCTATGATCTCTGTAGTATCACAGTTAGCTGGACTTACATAGACAATTACTTACATTTGAAATTTTAAAGTGTAGATAAATACTATGTTATTTTTTCTTATCTATTTCGGACAAGACTATTGACAAAATAGGAAACAATGAAAAGATAAAATCTCATTTTAGAGAAAGAAGTTTACCCGAATATAACTTTGTTTCCAACAGCTATGTCCCTAATATTTTGTTCATTTGAAATCACCCTTTTTGACAATTTTCTGACAGGTTAATATTATCTTTGGGAACTGGAGTACCCTCTCTTAGTGTGGTTTTTACAACACCTACCATGGGAACAGCCTCCTTTTGCGTTTATGTATCTGACTCATCCTTGCTAATATATCTTGATGTTAATAATGACCTAGGGAAGAAAGAGAGAAACTCCCTTAGTATTTTTATTCTATGTAATCTGCCTTCTCAGAATGTGCCTTGGGAAAGAAGCACCTAATTACTCTGCCAAAACCAGAAAGCACTGTAAGGAGAGAGCCTGGCACGTTTCTCCTAACAGTCTGCCACCTAATGAATAGACAATGTAACACACTGGTATTCTGCTTTTGCACTGCAGCAAGAATGAGAAAAAAAAAAAAAGTAATTGCTATTAAAAGAACAAAGAAATGTTAGCTAAAATGGCAAACATAGATAAACTGCTGTGATTTAAAAAGTTTCAATTTGGAATTCTCTGTAAGCTCAAGTATAAAAAGGATACTGGCTGTAATCACTTTCAAGACAGTAAGAAAAATCCAGGGCTAATAGCAGGGCATGATTTGAGGCACTAAATTTATTTTTCATTCATATATTTAACTACTAAATATTAATCAGTTGGAATACACAATGTCAGGCTCTGAAGATACAAAGGTGAATACAATAGTTTATGTCCTTGGTGAATACAATAGTTTATGTCCTTGGAGAGCTCGTAGATTAGGCCAGGAGACAAATGAAAAAAAGTATCATAACATATCACAAAGCATTCTCAGGGAGGCGGGCAGTGCTGTTGGAGTATGGAAGTTGAGAAAAAATTTACTGAAGAGTTTTCCTTTGAATTTAGCCTTAATGGATGAGACATGATATGCTTGACAAAGATAATAGAGAAGTAACACTTCAGACAGTGAAAACTGCATAACATAATAAATACACAACACTTTGAAAATGCTACTGCTTAATACCCGTATAGCTCTTACTCGAATTTGAGAGAAATAGTTTATTCCATTTTGTTTGATGCCCCCTCCTTTGTCTTATTCTGTACCAAGAAGATCAACTATTTATTCATTCAATGAATATTTGTTTAAATACCTACTATGTAGCAAATAGTATTTTGGGAGTTGGGATTATAGGATTGAACAAACAAAGTCCTGTTCCTCATGAAACTTAAATTCTAGGAGCAAACAGATAATAATAAAGTTATTAAGTAATATGAACTGTGATAAACAAGTCATTAGTATTATATGCTGACAAGTACCATGGGAAAAAATGAAGCAGAATGGGGGAGGTTGGTAGTTTTAAATAGGATGATTATCGGGGACTTCATGAAGCAAGTGATATTTGGGCAAATGCTAAAGGAATTGAAGGAACACACCATGCAGATATACTGGGAAAAAGGAAACTTGAACAATATTTTCAGTGAACAGAAAGGAAGCCAGTGTGGCTGAAGAAGGACCAGGGGGAGAGTTGAAGATGAAATAAGAGAGGTACTGCAGTTGTGGATGGGAAAAACTCATGTAGGGACCTTAAGGCTGTTGTGTAGACTTTACTTTTACTCAAGGTGATGAGGTGTTACTGGAGGGCTTTGAGTGGGCAAGTCTTTTTTGAATGGGACCATCTCTAAGGAACATGAATCCATGCTCAGGCATCTAGGATACAAGCCTCCCACCTAGGATTTAGGTGACATTATCAGGTGGTACAGGCTAAAGCTAATCTTTCCGAAGCACCATTTTACTAAAGGTGAATAATTAAATAGCATCATATGCATAAAAGTGAGGTATTCACATCATCTTATAAAGATATCATGCTAAATAACTTCAGACTCAAGGATGCTAAGTAAATGTGAAGATGAACTTCTAGCAATATGACTGGACCACGCTGAGAACAAGAATTCCCTCTTCTGTCCCATAAGGTATCCTCTGTTATAAAAACTTGGGTAGCATGGGTGTAGTGTAATAAAATGGACACTATAGTTAGATGGAAAGGCTTGGTTTTGAGTATTGGATCAACTCTTTAAAAGCTATGTAATTTTATGTCTTGATATTCTTATCTGAAAATGGGTAAAATAATGTGCATTCAGTCTACAGATACTTATTGACTGTCTACTCTGTGCCATACTCTATCCTAAATTCCAGAAATACAGTATTGAACAGGACTCAGCCCAGCCCTAAGGGATTTTATATTTCAAACAGGGAATTTCAACAGTATTTGTCTGAAATGTTTAGGAGGATCAAATAAAATAATGTATTAGAAATGCTTACTGCCATATATGGCACTCAATAGGTATGCAAAAAATGTTAAGTTACATCAAAGAGTTGCTAGTTAATTTTCTAAGATACCTAGAGGACCATTTTCATTCAATTGAATATTATTTTCTTTTCAGTCATGTTAGAATAATTATCTGGCTTCATTTTTAAAAACACAATAGAAAAACTGGGAGAAGTTGCAATTTAGGGTGCTGTAGTTATATATAACAGTATACTTACCGTTATACATTGTTGTATAACAGCATGCACTTGTTGGAACAGGCACAGTTGTTCATTGATGCTCTGCTACCTTGTGTTTGACTGAAGAAAGAGATCTTGTATAGCTTTATAGAGTCTAATGGTTGTGTGTTGTTTTAGAAAAAAGAAACTAGCTAGTGAAATAAATTAAGACATGATCAACAATAATTCAACTCTGTTAATACTGATAGTCTTAAATCTGTTCCTGTTTTAAAGCTTTTTAAAAAAAAGTTTCTGAATTAATTATCTCTTTTAAAAAAGCTTCTGAATTAATTGTCTTTTTAAAAAAGATTCTGAATTAATTACCTTATCAAATATCCATCTTTGTATTTGCAGTAAGTGGGAACCATGTTATTTTGAGTTCAATGTTGTGCTAGGTATAATATTATTGTATGCAAACTGCAGTTTTGTGCATTTAAAATACTTTCATTTTATAATAGTTGAAAAGTAGTCACTCATTAGAAAATTTATTCCAGGTCAACTTTTAAAGTTTAAAGGATATTGACTATAAAAAGAATGTAATTATTTTCATCCAAAATAGTTGTATTGAAAGGATGTTGAATTTTAAAAACATTTTAAAACAAAGTTATTATAGTGTCACTATAAATTTATATTTTTGGCTCTAATTAATTGACCTTTCTTTTCAATTCAATGAAAATCAAAATGTTTTCCATTTTTTTCACAACATTTGTAATCATAAGTAATGTATTATTTAATTGCTATTGACCATATAACTCTATTCAAATCCTTCAATGATATTTTATTATGATAAATTATTGATTCTTATTGCTTTGACAGGATATAAATACTAGAAATTTCATTATTTAAAGCTGAGACAGGCTGGGCATAGTGGCTCACATCTGTAATCCCAGCATTTTGGGAGGTCAAGGCAGGTGAATTACTTGAGGCCAGGAGTTCAAGACCAGCCTTGCCTACATAGCGAAGCCCTATCTCTACTAAGAATACAAAAAATTAGCCAGGCATGGTGGCAGGCGCCTGAAATCTCCTCACTTGAACCCAGAGGGAGAGATTGCAGTGAGCCTTGACGTCATCACTGCACTCCAGCCTGGGTGACACAGCAAGACTCTGTCTGAAAAATAAAATAAAATAAAATAAAATGTAATTGAGTTATAGAAAATAAGTAAATAAAACTGAGATATACCTTTAATTTAAATTCTCAAATAATTCCCAGGTATCTGTACATTGATAAATTAATTAGGAATTACTCATTTCTCCTGAGATGCCAAGGGCTAAGGATTATACATGAACAGGAAGGTTTTCATTTTATTCATTAGTTCCTTCCTAGGCACTTGACAGGGCACATAGATTCTATCACATAGACTCTATTTGCTTTTTCTTTTGTTCTCCTGGCTGTCTCTCTCAAATAGTATTCATTGCTGAAATATAGCATGGGATTTCTTTTTACTGTGCTTATGTTTACTTTTTCTTAGATAGCATCATCTATCGCCTATCTTGTAGACTCATCTTTAATTTCAATATTTGGCAAAGCATCTCACTTTTTTTTTTTTAGCAGTTTGGCTCTAAAAACAAACTTTTATGCATTTGCCTTAAACATTTTTTTTTCAGAAATAAGCAATTGAGACTTTCAAACAGTCTGATTATCTTTTACATTTTATATTTAAATTGACTCTCTTTGGTATTCCTAATATTTTTTCTAGAGCAGGTAGAGTAAACAGACTTTACATGTTTTTGTGAACTTCACATCTTAGGATGATTCTCAAAATTTATTTAATTGGGACCTTGGCTGTCGTAGTAAGTAAAGTGAAAAGAGTAATGTGGAATGCCACATGATGTCACATAAATTGGCAATAAGAATTGGAAAGTAATTATAAATGCATTATTGTACTGCTTTAGGTAAGTTTATGTCAACATTTTCTTATCTAAACTCCTGGTCACATATAGCTAAATCTGGATTGTGAAATTTGCTGTAATATTTTTAGGAAGAAATTCCTAAAATGCTTACTATATTTTAGCAGTTTTGAAAGTAAATATGAGAAATATCTTTTGTAACTTCAAATTGCTATTTTATTTTTTGCTAATACATCACTCTGAATAATGGCAAAATCATATATTTTCATGTCCCAGTTTTAAGTCATATTATTGCTGGAGGAAAGTCCCAGCTTTGTTTCAGCAAATAGTAGGTAGCATAGCTATATTTTCTCCTAATAATCTGTCTTCTCAAATAGGGCAGTTAAAATATCTTCAGATGTTAAAAAATGCATTAGAGCCTACCTGAACAAAATTACCATTTTGTAATTGAATCAAAGAACATTCAACTGGGAATCAAAAAACCTGGATTTTAGTTTTAGCTCTAATATCATTTGCTAATATGACTTTAGGCAAGTTGCTTAAATTCTCTAGCTCTGCTACCTTGTCTTTCAAATAAGGAGCTGAACAAAGTGATTACCAGGATTCAGTGCAAGTCTAAGATTCCATGACTGTGCTTTTACTCATAATATATTTTAGTTAATTATTAAAATGTTGTTATGCTTTCCAGAGTAGTACCTATAAACCAGTACTTTACACTCTTCCTATAATGTTTGAACCACTTTCCCAAGGGCTGGCCTGGGTCTTACTTGCTCCTACACATAGGAGTTGGTCTGCTCTTATTTAGTTCCTTAGATATTTAGCACATTTTAACTAGAATATCTGACACAGATGAATATTTTATTTTTTGAGACAGAGACTCTGTCACCAAGGCTAGAGTGCAACAGCATGATCTTGGCTCACTGCAACCTCCGCCTGCTAGGTTCAAGCGATTCTCGTGCCTCAGCCTCCTGAGTAGCTGGGATTACAGGTGTGTGCCACCACACCCGGCTAATTTTTGTATTTTTTTAGGAGAGAGGGGGCTTCACCATGTTGGCAAGACTGGTCTCAAACTCCTGCCCTCAACTGATCTGCCTGCCTCGGCCTCCCAAAGTATTGGGATTACAAGCATGAGCCAACGCGCCCAGCCCAAATGATTTTATAAGGGTAGAAGACTTCACATCTTAGTGGGAGAATTAAACGTCTCCCCTTTTCACTGAAATCTTACAGAGAATCATTTCTTTTGTGTCATTCTTGCTGATGAGCCCTAGTTCTGCTTTGTCAAATTTATTTGAGATCAGGCTGGCCCTTGTGACAATCATTGCTGGTATAGACTTTTCATAACAATCAGAAACTTCAAGCACCACTATATTATTTCTACTTCCCCATGTGCCTTTTAAAGTATAGAAGCTGTATTCCAATATATATCTGGATGTCAGGTTACAGTGATCTACTTTTGGACTTGAGGCATTTTTTTGACTCCCCTGCCCATAGGTCTCACTTGCATTCCTTGTGAACAAAGAGCACACACACTCTCAAATGTATATACCCACAGACAAGTGTACAATATCTTGTACACATACCTGTACACACACAAACACATGCATAGTGCTTGACTTTGGACTTTGTGCTTTAACTGAGAGTATTCATTTTTCCTGGTTGTTACCTTCATTCCAGTTTTGGTGAGCTTTGCTGTCAAGTGGCTGTGCGTCTAACACAGAGTAGCTGCTGTTGGCAACCCATGAACAATGAGCTTAAACAGAAGAATGAGGGTAATGTTTATTGGAATAAAGATTGGACATTAAATTCCTTAGGGGCATGAACCAAATCCAATGTTTTCCTGTTCGCTGACATTTTTTATATTGATGCTGTTTTGGATCTTCTAGAGAAGGGAGGGGGAAAAAAACTTCAGCAAATCAGTTCTTTCTTTCAAAAATGGAATTCAGAAGGCTATTTTAGCAAGCTTTTTTTGGCCATCCCGGATTTAATCAGTTTTTACTGTGATAAAGACAGCCTCACAAATTTTGTGGAAATCTAAAGCGATGAAGGGTGGTGTTAAGGGGGAAACAGAGTGCAGTTGTTTAAATAATCCTGGGCCAATAGCATTTGGTAGGTGGAGTTACTGTTGTGTGCATTACAGAGCAAGATAATTCTGAATGAAGACTTTAAGCATTACACATGCTGGACGGTTTCTGGGTCTGCTCTTTGTGCAAACAAAACAAGTGACTAGGTTTTGCTTACTATCCATTAGTGAATGCAGCTTGTTTGATAAGATTTAAAAAAAAAATACATGTAAAGGATTTATCAGAAGCCCTTATGAATATTTCATGAGTTGATATATTCAGCTGAATGAATTCAGTGAGTGTCAGTGTGTAGCTTGCAGACAAACCTCATCCACAAGGAGGCTACTGACATTGGAAGCACTTTGGCGCATTTTCAGAGGCAAAGCCAGCCTGATAAAGCTCCTTGTGACAGCCTGACTTGCCATTCTTCGAGTATGCTGCTCTTGCTCTGAGAAGCTCATACATTGGAGTCACAGCTTCGTAAATTAAACTGGAAATAGTTTGCAGACTTATCAGTCGTCTAACCTGCAGCAGTGTCTCTGCTATGTTTGAGATTTTTGTTTTGGATGGTGAAAGCTAGCACTCCTTACAAGACATGACAGCAAAAGATTCTTCAAAGGAACTTACTGCTTCTGAACCTGAGGTTTGCATAAAGACTTTCAAGGAGCAAATGCATTTAGAACTTGAGATTCCGAGATTACCAGGAAACAGACCTACATCTCCTAAAATTTCTCCACGCAGTTCACCAAGGAACTCACCATGCTTTTTCAGAAAGTTGCTGGTGAATAAAAGCATTCGGCAGCGTCGTCGCTTCACTGTGGCTCATACATGGTAAGACGAGACTTGGAGGTATCTACAGTGCTTTTCAGATTCTTGCATTAGCACTAGTGATCTAGCAATGTAGAAAATGGAACATTTGAGTTTTGTTCCTAATACATACCACAAGTGTGAAATAAATAGAGACCAGGTCAGCTGAAGAATACATAAATGCACCGTGTGCTAAATTGTCATTGTGATACTAGCTATTTCCACATAAAATATGCTTTTAACTGTAGAGTCTTTAAAATTGCTGCATATCAGAATACATAGCTAATTCTAGGTAAGTAGAGTAATATATGAATTTTTAAAGTCACTTTTTTGTTTCATCTCTGTTGAGGTGGTAGGTGACTTTTTGTTTTGTGATTGTTGGTGATTTAAACAAAATAATTTTGGGACATGAATAAGTATTTTATTCTTAGTTCTAATTTATTTTTAAGATAATTTATGAAGTCAAACTTAATTTATTATACCACCATGTTTATAGTGTATAAACCAGTGAGATCTTGATTTATTGACTTATCTTTACACTACTTAAGGAAATGGAAAACTAAGTTCCTACTTCTGAAATTGCATGGTTACTTTATGATTCCAAAATGCCGTTATCTTTAAGAGCCCCTTGCTTAAAAAAAAAAAAAAAAAAAAAGGACCTTAACAATTATAGATATTTTTGTAATGCTCAGCAAATAAATTCAAGAATCCTCTGTAAAACTTGCACTGAACCTGCCACCTTTAATATATATGTTTACAAGGTGTATAAATATAGTAGAGTAACCTCCTTAAACAGTATAATGATGAAATATAAGGAAAAAACACAACAAAATTAAATTACTTTTACTGTAAAAGCCAGGCCACTTCAGATTTTTTGGAGAATATGTTTTCTTTCAGATTAAGGTACCTTTAAAAATTGGGTAGCTGTACCTTAGCAATAAAGGGAGCTTGTACATCTTAAAGGCAATTCTAACACAGTGATTTTGTGACTACATGCTGGATTGCCAATCAACATTATAAACGCAGGAGATCTGATTTTTAAAAATTAATATTCACTTGAGTTATTTTCTACTTATCTAAAATGTTTGTCTGCTTAATCTACTGCATAATGCATTGGCAAATTAAAGTTACACCTAGAAAGATATAGCTTACCTTTGATGGATACCAAATGCTTAGCCAACACATACTTTGCCTGGCATATGTAATATGCTTATTCTTGCTTTCTGACCATGGACTGTTCATATAATGACTTTATTGCAGAATTTCTTTGGTAATCTTCTCGATGTATTAAATCATGTTGTTTAATTGTAATCTCTTATTTGCAGAATACACGTGGTTAGTCTTTCAAAGCCTACCAATGGTGGTAACATTTGTAGAAAGGGAAGGTTTATGTATAAGGATGTACTGATTTGAAGAAGTCCTCTCTTTTGTGCTTTATCCCACCCCTAACCTGTGTGTATTTTCATATAGTTTGCTAAGTAGTATAACTGAATAGGGAAGATATATATATATATATATATATATATATATAAACATACTCTTAATTATTTAGGAAAATAATATATGTAGGAAATATATGATTAATAGATGCATATGTTTTCTTACTTTAGTAAATATTAAATCACTAGTTTGACCAAAAAGATATTTTTATAGATAGCTAATTTTTAGATAATAGTAAGTCTTCTTAAACCCTTGGTAATATTTTTCTTAATACAGAGTTTTGGTTCTGAATACAATAGTGTGACCTTTCTTTTTCTTATAATAGATTTTTGATGTGCTAGGAACATAGAGCTATAAATACTGGAGTTTTTTACTGTTCTAAGGAACCCAAATTTTAAAATAATTAAAGGGCTAGTTTTACTCATGCATTATACAAATTTTCTTGCAGCAAGTTGTAAAAGGAACAATTAAATGATATCTGAGTTTACCTATGCTAATAAGATGATTTTTTAAATTGAGTTAAAACAAAATTTTGCAATTGTCCAAAAAGAAAACATAAGACTTTGATATAATGCTCCATAATATAGATTAAAATAATCCATTAATCATTAAACTTATAAAATAACTTTAGTTATAACTATGATTCATTTTCACCCTTTATTCTTCCAACTCACATTCCCCTTCTGATGTTTCTTAGTAAAACTATATCACAGTTTGTTTTCAGCATATGATTGTCTTTATTTATATTTATTTGTATTGTTTTATCTGAATATATGCTTAACATTTTTCAAATTTACTTTCATAAAACATGCAATGAAAATCTCTTTCTGGAAAATAGACATATATCTTACATATTTTCATGAATTTTTCCAAATCTTAAGAATTTTGCCTTTCCCAGGGGAACCCCAATAAAGGCTCTGGCCTAATGCTTAATGCTTTCCCCTTGTTCCACATTTTTGTTTCTTGAGCACTCTAAGGTTTCTCCAATGAGTATATGTGGTTCTTTATGGGCTGCCATATCTCCTGTCTCTAAGACTTGTGAGTGTAATAAACTTTCCTTTCTTGAGTCTCCAAAAAATTTTATGTGCCTTTTTACATTAGATGAAATGGTTACATGAGGAAATAAGAGCGTAAGTACTTTATTTTTGCCTCTTTGTCGTAGTGAAATGTAACCAGCTTTTCACGATCAACGATTGGCATTTTCCAAAGCATGCATTTAAGTTAGAAATTCCAAGATATGCACTTAGAAGTCTCTAAAAACATGTTATTACTTTACAGTAGACAGTAGGCTTCTTTTAGGAGGACTGGATTGTTTTGATTCCAGCATTGAAATTAAAGTAATTTTCATGATGAAGCTAAACAATGCAGAGGATGCAGTTTATATGCAAACCCACTGAACAGTTTTTATTTGTAGATTTCATATTTTAGTCATATGAATGTGAAGTTCTCGCTTTGAAAACCCAAGTTATGAACTGTAGACTATTGGCAGAAGATTTAAGAAATATTTATGAAATTCTGACTCTGGGCTTGTTTAAAAATATCTGAAGAAATGTAGGTATTCAATGTGTTATCACTAATCAGAATACTTACAAAATCCTAAATCTGGAAGGAATTTGGATGATTATCTCATTGCTTCCTTTCACCCTTGGGCAGGACCACAATCACTCCATCTTTAACATATGGAAACCTGTCCTACTTTTAAGACTCTAAAGAAAATAATTCTAAAACCTCACTTAGTACACAATCTTACTACTTTGTAGTCCAGGTACTGAAAAGTTATTTGTCATGATTAATCTATATTATTTATATGTTATATATAACCTGTTTTCCCCTCAGTGGATATTATTGATAAAAAATGCATAAGAGTTTGCTTGAATCTGTAGATCATTATTAACTGGTGCCAGAGTTTTCTTTTTCATTCAGTCAACATATGTAATTGAGCACTGCTGTGAGCATGAAGAGAAAAAAAATCTGATTCAACCCACATGTATTCCAACACCTACTATATTTTAGTTTTGTTTTTTTTTAGTAGAATGTCTGCATATGTTATCTCATTTAAGTTTCATTTAGAGTTTAAGCATACTCCAAATTCATGATCCTGTCAGTATTACCTGTGGCAGATATCAAAAGTGTTCTGAATTGCTTTATCTTCTTCAATGTGTTTATATTCCATTAATCATCATTTTGAATCTGAACCACCATCTCAAATTTCCAAATTTTTCTTTGAATTCTGAAACCCAAAAGTGAATATCACACTTTGCTAGATGATATGAAAATATATAGATATGAAGCATGTAATAAGTTGCAAAGTCGATGGAACCTTCAGCATTAATGAATTGGAAAATTACTGCCAGAGTTCTCAGGTAAGTGTAGTGTTTATCCTTAACCCCACATCAGGGATGACAACTTCTGAAGCACAGTGTTGTCCTACCTGGCCTGTATGGCCTGCCTGTGCTTGCCTGATACTTGCCACAGTGTCCAGCTTTTATAACCTTCTCTTCTTTGTTGATGTCTCAACTTCAGTCATCAGTTCTCTTTCATCATTAGCAACATGATGCTCTCTGAAGAAAGCTACTGCAATGGTCTTGAATATATCCTGGGCCCACAGCACCCCACTCCCTCCCCACCACACACACTGCCTTGTTTCATTGCTGCTCTTTTCTGGAGCTCTCTTCTTATACTGGTGAGCACCACCCTCTATCTGTCTGTCCATGCTTGCACACAGGAAACAATATTTTTCTAATTAGAAGTTAGTAGGAGAAAAGGGGCTTGTATTCATTTTCCTCATTTAGTTTTATCTATCTATATCTTGGAAATCTTTTTTCATTTTAACAAAGCTTCATGAAGTCTTTACTTGTGTATCTGATATGTGAATACAAAAGTTTTAAAAGCCATAGTTAGTACTCTAAAGGGTCTTATACTTAGCAAGACAACACTGGATTAAGTGGAGAAGAATAGGAAAAAAAAAACAGTGAATGTGGACATGATAGACCGTTCTCAGAACTGTAGACATGCTTGCTGCATTATACAACTTAGTCCTAGTTTGTTAGCTAAATCTACTGAATCTGTGGTAGCATTATTGATCACTTGCCTCAAATTCTTTCTTGGTAATGTTGAAAATTTTTTGACAGATGTCTGTCTTTACATATTTATTGATTGAACATTTGTTTGAACAAAACATTTGTTAAGAGCCGACTATGCACCAGGCTCGGCTCTGGACTTAGGAGACACAAAATGAGAAAGAGTCCTTGTCTTCAAAGAACTCCTATACTAGCTGGAAGACAAATTTGTGAATTAATAATTAATCCATGGCATGGGAATAATGCTACTGAAGCGTGTTGCTCAAGTTGTCATGAGAGCACAGAAGAAATAACTACCACTAAACAGTGAGTCAATGTGTTAAGGGAAGTTTAGAGAAAAGATGATGTTTTTGTGGAGTTGTGATAAATGAATAGGAGTTTTCTAGGAGAAGAATGGGCAGGAAAGGTATTCTTCTGGCCAAAGGAGTAATAATTAGGAAATCCTGTTAACAAATAATAGCAATAATAGCTCTAATATATTCAGCACTTACATAATTTGATGGATATTAGTTCTAAATGTATTTACTCATTTAATCACATAACCCCATGAGTTATATACTATTATTTTTATTTTATAGGAGAAGGAATAAAGGTCAGACAGCACAAGTAATTTGTTCAAGTTTACACAGAAAATAAACAGCTGAGTTGAGATTTGACTCTGAGCACGAGTGAAAGTACACATAGTTCACTGGGGTTTCGGCCTAAGGATGCAAGGTGAGAAACCTAGGAAATAAGACTGTGCCAGTAGATTGGAGACATTTGCTAGGGCTTCCAATATCATGAACAAGACTTGGCCTTTAGCCCAACCATCCTCAGTGGGGAGCCATGACAGGTTATGAGAAAGGGACTGCCATGTATCATTTTTATTTTGGAAAGGTACTTTGTAGGTCAGGTAGAGAATGGATTAGAGGATGAGGAGTTTAACGGCAAAGGGAAAAGGGACAATGTGCATTTGAGAGATAATGACTTCTTATTTTGTATATCCCATAACATTGAAAACTATGCGTATGACATGCTTTATGACTTAACAAATTATGGTTTATGGAAACTGAAAGGAAAGCGTGTGAATTTGGTGTCTCTTGCATTTATCACTTACACCATGATACTGTACATACTACTAGCTGGTACAATACCCCACATGCATCAAACAGTCAGCAAAGGTGCATAGGAGGATGAGCGCATCTGGGGAAAACCCTATTACCTCAGTCCTAATTTACTAGAGTGCTTTGTATTTTACTTTGAGTGCAGACTCCTAGTGGGTTTTTGTTTTTAAAAAGTAGGCATTATCTTAGTCCACAATCTGGATCAAATGCCAGTAGAAATCTATGCCTCATAGCCTGAGTCTGTTGCTTTAATCAGAGCAAGCATTTTATCAGTACATCTATAAATAGTGTTTTCCTCACCTTTTAGTGTCCTAAAGTCTTCAATATATTGGATTTTTAAATACTTACTGTAAAAAGGACTTTGTAAAGTAATGGTGACAACCCCCAGGACACATGCCGGAAGGTGGCCCAGCAAGCTTGCCAGCTACCTTACTGCAAAAGGCTAAGCCCATTTTGCTAAATCCCACTTACTTTCTTTTTCTAATTCTTTCTGTTTTGTTATCTCTCAGTTTTTCTCCTTGGATGTTTATAGTGCTTCCTTCTCTAACATCACTGTCAATGCACTTGCGACATTATTCCAGAAGCATTTAAGTGATTCTTAGAAAAGCATCTCAAACCTTACCATGGTTTTCAGGCCCTATATTATCTGGCCCCAGGCTGCTTCCAACCTAATCTCCTGTTCTGCAGTCCTGTGAGCCTTCTTTCTGTTCTTCATCAAAGTAAGCCTGTATACACTTCTGGGCCTTTGCTTGCTTTTCTTCTACCTGGAAGAAAAGTATCTGAATGTTAACATGGTTTCCTCTTCTGTCCATTCAGGATTTTACTATCTCCAGATATCACTATCTGGAGAGGTCTTTGCTGACCTCTCTATCTAAAATAGCACCCTTTCACCTTCTACCTCCTTGTCTCTTTGGTACTTAATATTACTTGAAAATACATTATAGACATGCTTATTTGTTATATTGTTTTATTCTTTTATTGTCTGCCATCCCTGCTAAATTGCATGAGGGTAGAGATTCTGTCTTGTTTTCTGTATCCTGAGAGCCTACAAGAAAGGCAGTCATTTAACAAATACTTGTTGAATAAAATAAAGAATAAATATGGTTTCTGTTTCCTGCTCTTTATTCTTTGAGCACTTTTCCTTTAGCTTGATATGAAGGAAGTGGAAAGGAAGCTTTGTTGATACTTACTCTACAAGCATCCTTCTCCATTCATCTCCCAATAGCTGTGCTCCATTTCTGTCAGTACAGCAACTCTGATTTGCTTTCTGTGTTGTATTCTATGCTACTGCAGATACAGGTTTAATTTTAATATCTCACTAGAGCCTAAGTGCTTTACATACTAGCCTATTTAATTAAGTCACCATGTACAAATCATACTACCTAGCCTGTAGTGCTGTAAAGTAAATATTTGTCTGTAGTACTGTACAATTATTTATTTGGTTATTTTTCATGCGTCAAGTAGCACGGTTGGTGCTTCAACTCAGGAAAGCTCTACATATCTCTCACCAACTGCCTGAGGAGAAGTGCTGTATGGAGGAATCTATTTGTTATTTTGTCTTCGAAATGTTTACATAGCGTACATTAGAATGCTTAATTATCTCTATTTTTTCTTTACTGATGCAACAGTTACAATATTAACTCTAGCAGCAGCTACAGCAATTTGAGCTTTTTATAAGATTTCCCCAGGGAACTTGGAAGGAAGAGGTCTACGACTTGCAGAGTGAGGAAATTGTGAATTAATAACCCTTGTAACTCTAGAAAAGACATCCCTGGGAGAGAAACTATTCACTTGGTTTTGTCTCATTTTTTTTTTCCTGAACTAGGAGGTTGGGGACCTCTGTCACTGGTAGTATTTTGTTTGACATAAATATGTTTGAATACCACTATGTATACTTTAGGTAGAAATGAAAAGTAACTCAACTTCTCAGGTTACTTCTTGCTGGAACTTAGGGAGAATGAGGATGACTGCTTCTCAAGACCTTTTTGAAAGAGAATGCCTATGAGAAGATGTGTTCCCCTGACAGATCCAGGTTTGTCCTCCTCTTCCTAACTGTATCTCTTACAACTCAGGTTTATTGAAAACTATGTAGATTGGAATTAAGGGGGTGGAGGATAATGTGGCTTCAAGGAGTGCATCTTTCAAACTGTATTTTCTGGAAAATCAGTGTTCTAGGAACCATTTGGGAATTCCTTGAAAAACAGGGTGGTGATGATCTGTTTCCTGGTTCTAGGTCAGAACAAAGCAACATGGGTGATCATATGCTTAGAGAATTTTGGAGGATTCTTACACAAATTCCATAATCTCCAAATACTTGAAAACTACCAGTTTTAGAATTAAATGAGTAGAGAGAGAAAACAATGTTTAGTTGTGCTTGATAAAGTCACAGACATTTTCAGGTAATTTATAATATTAAAATTATCTTCATCTAATGTGTTTAGGAATGTAAGCAGGATAAATGAGGAGGATGTAAGCAACTGTGGGTCCAGGAGACATCACTGGTAGTGAAAATTTAAAATTTCAAAGTTGGAGGAATAGTACAATGAACACCTTTTACCTAGATATCCTGATTGTTGGTGGTTTCTCTTATTTATCTCTGTGTCTCTTTCTGTGTATAAAATCATATATATGTTTTCTTAATGTTGAAGAGAGCACATTTAGATGGAGAGCAGTAGTTTTGGAGTCAAAAGAAAACTCTTATTTATTTTAAAATATGAAATAGTTTCCATGTCATTAGCATGATGTTATTACAATTCATCCATGTTTTTGCATTTATCAGTAGTTTATTCCCTTTTATTATTAAGTGGTATTCCTTTGTATTGGGTGTACTACAATTTGTTTATCTATTCACCAACTGGTTAGAAATTTGGATTTCCAGTCTTTTGGCTATTATGAATAAAGATGATTTAAACATTCATGTATAGTTTTCTGGGTAAACATATATTCTAATCTTTCTTGAGTAAATATCTTAGAGTGGCATTGATTGGTTGTATGGTGAAGTATATATATATATTTTTGTTATTTTTCTTTTGTTTTTTTTTGAGATACAGTCTTGCTCTGTTACCCGGGCTGGAGTGCAGTGGCATAATCTCGGCTCACGGCAACTTCGGCATCATGGATTCAAACAAGTCTCATGCCTCAGCCTTCTGAGTATCTGGGATTACAGGCATGCGCCAGCATACCTGGCTCATTTTTTTATTTTTTGTAGAGATAGGTTTTCACCATGTTGCCCAGACTGGTCTAGACCTCCTGGGCTCAAGTTATCTGCCCACCTCAACCTCCAAAATGGTGTGATTACATACAGGCATGAGCCACCATGCCTGGCCTAAAGTATACGCTTTACTTTATAAAACACTGCCAAACTATTTTCCATCACGGATGTACCACTTTATAGTCTCACTAGCTATATATGAGAGTTTTATTATTCTGTCTCTGAGAGAGCATTCTGTATTGTCAGTTTTTTAAAATTTTAGTCATTCTGATAGGTAAGTAGTGGTAACTTACTGTGATTTTTATTTGCATTTCCCTTATGACTAGTAATACTGAACACCTTTTAATGTCTTTATTTGCTATCCTTATCTCTTTGGTGAAATAGGATTGTTTATACAAGTCATGTATCAATAAACTTTGCAAATATTTTAATTCTTAACAGTGCGCTAACATACTGACAAGTTACGAACACATTTGTAGCACCATTAAAAAAAGAAAACTATTAAAACAGTTCTAGTAAAGGGTTAAAGGCATCTATAATAAAGTATGATTTTTCTTGCTAATAAATTATTGGTTTTAATTACTTAAAATGGTTTCAAAGAGGTGATACCTATAGCATTCAAATTCTTCTTCCTCAAGAAAGGATGCTATTTTTTAAAAAAACATATATCTATAAGATGAAACACTGTATAATGTCTTAATGTAGTATACTATAGAACATGGCTTTCTATCATTGTATAATTTTGGTGTTATCTTGAATTTATTTTTTATGGTGAATCTGTTTTACATGACTTTATCTGGAGTCAAGAAAGCTAGGTTGGGCATCATTAATTTACTTTGATTTGCTATTGAAACTTTAGATCAATGCTAGATCAAATTTAACTGTCCTTGACCTCAATTCTTTTATTGGCAAAATGGAGAAAAGAGATTTATGACCAGATATTTTCAAATGTTAATTTAATTTAAATATATCTACCTAGACTGTGAGTTACCTATTTCTTGAGATTACTAAAGTACTTACAACAGTACTTCAAGCATTGTAAGTTGTATAATAGATGTTACTGTTTAATTATCTGACTAAATCTCTAAACATACACAAATATGCACATTATTGTCAGGGTTGGTTGGAAAAGCAGGAACTAATTTTTTACTTTTTTGAAAAGTATCTGTGTATGGACTGTGCCACTTTGAGAGTCAAAGTGCATATGGGCTAGTTAAGAAATACATTTATAATATCCACAATGTGACAATGCAGTATACTAAAGAAACAAAATACCATTTTTTCGCTGTCATGTAATAATCACATTCTAATGAACCAAGCTAAATTAGACCAAAATGTACTAATTATCAGAAGACCTTGTATGAGTAGCTTACATTCCCAATAAGAAACTTTATAGTCTTGTTTTGCTCTCATCAATACATTTTTAAAAACCATTTATCATCTTCCACTGTGTGAAAGAGATAGGAAGAGAACCACTTTGAAGTCATTCCACCCACTTGTACCAATACGCTTGAAAGCAGAAAGACAAAACAAAACATAAGAAGATGCCTTCTCTATTTCATGATCCGCATATTAAAAGCCAATATAGGATTCAGTGAACAAGTGCCTTGGAAGAATTCCAGGGTTGTTAAACTTATTTATCTCAGAATGTCTCCTTTCCATCCTTTCTAGTCCTCTACAAAATTAATAAGCTGAGACTATTTGTTGCAGTGTAGAGGATCCAAGCATGCTTCTGTGGCTTATTTGTGCTGTAATTTCCTCAGCAGTTTATACTGGAAATCTTTACCTCACCATCAGGACTGTTTAGGCCTGAAGACAGGTCAGAGAAGACAGGACAAATAAACTATGGGATCCTAGTCTTTCTCACTGGGGTCCTAACTGCTCAAGACTTCCTCCTGAGATTTTCCTGTTGAGATTTGTATGCAAATTTAAATTTCATGGGATTAACCCTGGCTTTTGTCTTTACCTGTCAACCTGCTCAGCCACGTGTGAGTTCATCCATAAAACAATGTCTTTCACATGCTTGTTTACCAAAACGACATAGAGACTTTAGGGGGCCAGGTGATATGATGCAAAAAGCAGAGCATTTGGTTTCTAACGGCACCTTTTACCAGACACTAGTTTAGAAAAACTAGAAAAATTAGAAAAATTAAATTCTACTTGTATTTCATTAGGCCTTTATGAAGATTAGATGAAGTAATATGTGTATGATGGTTAGTATAATCCCTGGCCAATGGCAGGTAATAAGCAGTCCTTAGTTCACTAATGTATCTAGAGCTTATGATTTTGTGTAAAATTTATGTAATATGTATCATAATGTAAACTACTTAAAGATCTTTATAACATGGTTTAATTAAATCAGTTTTCACTGAGCAAATGTGGTGCATCTTAAATCAATTCTTTTGGACCACTTTGATACTATATGATTTCATAGGATATAACTATAATAAAGCCCGTATTAATTGTGCTTACCACAATAAAATAAAAAATAAGTCCTTATGTGTTATGACATGTATTCACTCTCATTCATCACAGAGGCCATTTCAAATTGCAGATTTTGACCATTGAATAATCTTTTTTCCTTAAAATTTCACTTACTTTCTTGAATTTGATACTTTCTCCATTAAACTATTAACAGATACCAATGAAGCACTGTTTTTTTAAGTTAATGTAAAAAAAATTTAATGGTCTTTTCAAAGTGCCAGAATGTCTCTGAAGTTGTTTTCCTTAGTAGGATCTAACCTCCTAGTGACTTGTTTATATAAGAAAGTTTATTCATGAGAGGCAGTGGAAAAGCGCCTAGGGATTTAGATTGACAGAATCTAGACATGTATCCTGGCGCCACCACTTACAAACTGGTTATTTATTTATTTACTGAATGGAGAAAAAGTAGTCATTTAACTTTTGGGAGCATCAACTTCTTCATCAGTAAATTAGAGATAAAACAATAACACTTATTTCTCTACTTATATTATATGGTTATATAATATTTACAAATATTAATTAGTATGGTTGAGAAGCATGGGAAAAGAAAGATAAAGATTACTGGACAGAAAGTAATGGTACTCTATCTTTAACATATAAAAATCAATGTTCTTGACTTAAATGCCGCAGGTGTATTTGGGTGTATGTAAATAGCATCCCATTAATAAATATTATCAAATACCATACACTTTGCTCCAGACTTCTTTTATAAAAGAGGGAGGAGTTTCCGCTGTATGGGACCATGTAAGTGAGAGACCAGAGACAGGAGACAGACTAAATGGTATCTCTTAAGATCTCTTCTACCCCATGGGTCTTTATGTCACTTTTATGCTTCCTGCAGAAAGATAATAAGGAGCTCATATAACCAATATATAGTGAAGTGAAAGTTGCATTTAACCTTTATTCAAACAACTTTACAACATTTAAATCAAATTGCTCTTTATTTCTTGGTCATTTCCAAGAATATTTAAGGATGAAAACAAAAATAAAGGTTATTGCTTCTCCCTTGAGAAAGGCTTCCTTCTCACATCATCTTTGATCGGGCTGATGTGTCCCTTGGCTACTTAAAGGCAGGAAAAGGTTATATCTTTAAGGCCAGGGGTTCTATTTAAATGAATTGTCATTGGAAAATGGCTATTCAAATCAACTCAAAGCTTAGTAACAGTGAAAAATAAAGTAAACTACTCTTGGGTTTCATGAGTATCATGCCAAGTTCCTGGCTCTGTCTAAATTAATACAAATAAGAGTTTTAGGAACCTATCTGGCAATTGTAGATTAAATTAAGCAACTGCTTTATCTGAATAAAGCTTTGCAGAGTCTAATATGAAGGATCTATCTTCATGAATACAGTGCTTGCTTCGGATTCAAGGGATTTGAGTTTTAATGCCAGCTGAATCCCAAATGCCCACAGAGCATATATGCATTCATTTGCTGCTGGTAGCTTTTCTGTCAAGTGGGATTAGTAATTACCTGCTCTACCACCCTTACCTTAGGTATTATGGTATGAATATTCAATACCAGTGTTCATAGAGTGCTCTGCTTTTCTGCAAAATAACACTGAAGAAGCATTCAGAAAGAAAAAAAAAGATTTCTAAGAAAGTTTTATGCATATCAGATTTTCAGAAATGTGTCTCAACTTTAGAATGCATTAATGAATTTTGTATTTTATGTGAACCCTAAAAATGTTCTTGGCAAGTACTTAGTAATCTGAAAGCTAACAATTGTTTTGGGTTTCCTACAGTATTGCTGGATTTGTGTATATTAGTCCTTTTTCAATGGATAGACACCAGATGGACATTGTTAAGTGAGTTCACTCTGATGGGTGGCTTCCATTTTCATTTTTTATTGATTACAACTAACAGATATTTATTGGTGGATAATGCAAAAATGATGCACCCATGCCATCAAGGAGCTTTAATCTGGGCAAGGAGAGTATGTAGTCATTTAGCATGTGAAATGATTTATTTTGCATAGATACAAGTGTTAAAAGCATATAAGTATAGCCAGGCATAGTGGTTTGCACCTTTAATCCCAACCACTTGGGAGGCTGAAGGCAAAAACATTGCTTGAGGCCAGAAGTTTGAGACAAGCCAGGGCAATGTGGTGAGTGATATGGTTTCGCTGTGTCTCCATCCAAATCTCATCTTGAATTATAGTTCCCATAATCTTCATGTGTCATGGGAAGGACCCAGTGGGTGGTAATTGAATCATTGGGGAGGTTCTTCCATGCTGCTCTCATGATAGTGAATGAATTCTCATTAGATCTGATTATTTTTTAAGAGGATTTCCCCTGCTTTGCTCTGCACTTCTTCTTCCTGCCATCATGTGAAGAAGAACATGTTTGCTGCTGCTTCTGCCATGATTGTAAGTTTCCTGAGGGCTCCTTAGCCATATTGAACTGTGAGTCAATTAAATCTCTTTCTTTGTAAATTACACAGTCTTGGGTATTTCCTTACAGCAATGTAAGAATGGAATAATACAGTGAGACTCCTGTCTCTACAAAAATTAAAAAAAAAAAAATTAGCCAGGCATAGTGGCACATGCATGTCGTTCAAGTTACTCTGGAGGCTGAGGTGGGAAGATCCTTGAGCCCAGCAATTCCAAGCTTCAATGAGCCCTGATTGCATCATTGCACTCTAGCTTGGGTAACAGAGTGAGACTTTGACTCTGAAAAAGAAATATATAGAAAAGTGTAAAATATGGTGGCTCATGCCTGTAATCTCAGCACTTTGGGAGGCCAAGGTACCAGGTGCCTCATTTGAGGTCAGGAGTCCAAGACCAGCCTGACCAACATGGCGAAACCCCATGTCTACTAAAATGCAAAAATTAGCCAGGTGTGGTGGTAGGCACCTCTAATCTCAGCTTCTCAGGAGACTGAGGTGGCAGAATTGCTTGAACTCAGGAGGTGATGGTTGCAGTGAATCAAGATCACACCACTGTTCTCCAGCTTGGATGACAGAACAAAAAAACAAACCCCCAAAATTCCAAACTAACAAAAAAAAATCAAGCATAAAATACAATGGCTCTTCCACTGCTACCAGGTGGAAACAATCTAATTATGAAACCACAGGTCTGAAGAACAATGGTTTTACTTCTTTTTCAAAATGGCTGTGAGCCTTGACTCTGCCCCTGTTATCGTGACTTATTGAGCAATTAATCACTAGTAAGCTATACTTGAGAATCTGATATACTAGCAACAGGCTAAGTAGTCTGCTGATGTGAGCAGGTAGGAAATATCTTCTAAGACAGAGGGAAACAAATTAGCATTTTAACTTTTTCACACACAAATAGGCAATGATAGAACAATTACATCATATGCTTCTTATATTGTTTAGACTTCATCTCCATTTATAGATGAGAAAGTTGAGACTCAGGAAGGTCGATTAATTGATACCAGGTAAATAAGCTATAAAGAAATAAACCAAGATTTAGTCCATGTGTTCTGATTTGAAGTAACACATTTTATATATTGACAAGGTCCATAGATATAGAGGTATATCATTACACAACCCACCCCATCCCCTTTGCAACTTCCAACTCCCGGCTCCTGTGGGAAAACATCCAGGATTACCTGACTCAATTCCCCTTATTAAAAGCTTGCTCCCAGTGAAGACCTGTTAAATTCATTTGCACTTAGACATAATTGACTCATGGGGTTTAATGTGTTGTTCCATTTCGGGAGAATAAACCATTAAACTAGAAAAGTTAATTTCTACTTACAGAATTTGGCACATTACAGAGAAGAGACAAAATTGGAGTATTCTGGAGGATGAAAGGGTATGTTCCAGGCATGGCACGTAGATGATGGGCTGGATGTCCAGGCATGTCATTGTATTTGCAAATCATTCATTTGTTCATTCATTCATTCACAGTGTCAGCCACCTGCTTGTTCTCTGCCCATGTTTTCTGCTTTTCTTCCATTTCTGTATTTGAATTATCTGTGAACCTGATTAAGGCCACCCCTCACTGTGCACTGCATTTTATCACTACTCACCCACAAGGGCTTTGATCTTGCACTTGTCCCTGCTGTCTCCTGTGTCATAAGTTTTCCATTCTATTAAATTGTTTCTATCCATTTACATTTACAAACATGCTATTTCCCTTTAAAGAGCCCTATTTGACCCTATATTTTATTTCTTCCTTATAAGAAAAACTCTCCCAAATAATTTTACTGCTCTCCTGGTTTCCTCTCTTTCACTCCTCTTCTGGAAACTTCTAACCAAGTTTTCTCCTCACAACTCCACTAAAAGTGTTTTTACTGAGGTTATAGTATTCCATGTGCCAAATCTAATGACCAATTCTTTTTCCTAATAAATTTTAGTTTTTTCTTTATTGTAAAATGTATTATCTTATAACGGTAAAAAGTAAGAGGAGAGAGAATCTGTATATTTATCTAAATAAACATTCACTGCTGCCTTATCTATATACACATTACGTAGACAGCTTTTGGGTACCAAGATTTCTTTTTTTTTAAATATCACAATTAAAAATATCAGGAATTATATCTTATCACTTTTTACACAGGTCCAAGTGATGCTTTTTGAATTTCCCTGCTAGATTTTCCTTAGCCAAGTTTTCATCAGTTGGGAACTCTTAAGGGTTGTTTATTTTTCAGTGAAAGACAATCTTTTAAGGACTTTATGTCCTAAATATTTTCTGGTTTTGCAGTAGCATACATCAGACATAGTTATTGTATTTGGATTGGGATTTTCACTTTTAACATGTTCTCAAATTCTCTAGGCGTTTAATGTTTCCATCTGGTCCTCATAAAAGATTTCACATTTGTAATGCAGCTCAGGTTTCTACTCAGAGAGCATCATTATAATTCTACCCATGACTCTGGTTTGATAGAGCAGCTACTTTTAAAACTTTGGATTTGATTTTGCTTTTTTGTTCTTTCTTAAACCTAGGAATAACACTTGAGTTTAATGGTGCATTTCTCTCTGAAAATAATCATAGTGTGCACACCATGACAAGAGGCTCACACCCTGCTTCCTTCTGTGCAGTTTGAAGCTCCTAGGGCAGGAGGAGTAACCACATTGTGAGTCCAGTATGAGGAAACTTAGCAGTCATCTTACTTTCTTTCATTAAACAATCTGTTCTCAATCATCACAGATGGAGAGGATATTTTCAAGGACTTGAACACTTTCTTGAAATAGCCAAACAACTAGGAATCCCCTATTGCCATGTTAAATAATAGGTTCTAGGGTACAGTTTGAGCAAAGTTCACAGCTTCTTGCAAGGTGTTTTCTATGTAGTTAGGTGTGCAGTACATGTGGATTTGTTTAGTGAATGTGTAGTTAAGTAGCACTTACTATGTGTCAAGCAATGCTATAACAGCTTCACAAATATTAACTCATTTAATTCTCACAGTATTTTATGAATAAGTGCTATTAGTATTCCTATCCTAGGATGTAGAAACTGAGGTATAAGGCAAAAAGACCACAGCTAGCAAGTGGCAGAGTCAAAACTAAAACCTAGGTGGTCAGGCTCAAGAGTCCATGGTCTTAACTCTGAAACTCTGCTATGACTAACTGTGTTCACTGTCAGATTTCCTAAGATCTATTATTGCTTTCCCAGAATTGAATTGCACATTTTGTGTAACTCCCCCCAGCTTGACTCATAGTTGGCACTGAATGAATGTTTGTTTATCTTAGCATTTAATTAAAAATGAGTGAAAAGATAACTGAGTTTGTCATCATTTGGAAAAAGGCAGAACCAAAGGTGAATCACAATGGTGGCCAGTGGAGAGGCTGTTTTTCATTCAGTAGTGTCAATGATGATCCCGTTATCCAAGGAAAACCTATATTTAAGGCCCAGAAACTTCTAAGATGATGCTTTGGATTTTGCATTTTCAAATCTGGAAGAACTACCTTCATTTCACTAATTGTTCCTTAATGATACAGTATATATGTTTTTTTTTTAGAATAAAAAGAATAAAAGAGAGAAAGAAAGAGGAAGAGATTTTAGAAAAAGAGAGAAAAGGAGAAAGAAAGAAACAGCAAAAGAGAAGAAAAAAAGAATGAAAGAGAAAGAAAGAGGAAGAGATTTTAGAAAAGGAGAGAGAAAGAAACAGCAAAAGAAAGAAAGAAAGAAAAAAGAATGAAAGAGAGAAAGACAGAGGAAGAGAAAGAGGGAGAGAGAATGGAATTCTTGTTTTATTGCCCAGGCTAGAATACAGTCTAAAAATGGGTATTAAAAACCTCTTTTATGCCAATAATTGTGCTTAACAATGGAGACAGGAAGGAATAGGGGATGAAAATAACAAATAAGCAGACAACCAATATTTTATTTAAACCTGTGAAATGCTATGCAATT
>PVKP010026897.1:0-31925 GCA_004027715.1 Plecturocebus donacophilus
ATGCACATGTATATAATAATATGTATATGTTATAATATATGTATATATATACATAGTATAATATATGTATAATATATTACCTATAATACACATATGCTACATATGTATTATATGATATGTATTATATATGCTATGTATATAGTATATTCCATATATATGTATTATAGATAATATATAACACAGTTTACTTATCCATTAATCTGTTATTGATAGAGCTGTACATCTATCTCTTAGTTATTGTGAAACACTATACATGTTTTTTGTTATTGTTAGTTATTGTGAAAAGTGCTGTGGTATCAGGAATGTACATGTATTTGTCTGAGTACCTGTTTTCAGTTCTTTGGGGCATATATCTAGGAGTGAATTTACTGAGTCACAAGGTAATTCTGTGTTTAACTTTTGCCACTGTGGCTGTGCCATTTGATGTGCCCAGTAGAAGGAATGAGGGTTCCGGTTTCTCCACATCTCCATTGACACGTGTTACTTTCTGTTTACATTTGTTGGTGTTGGCCATCCCATGGGCAGCATTATGATTTTGCTTTCCATTTCCCTCATGACCAGTCACTGGGCAGTTTTAATGTGCTTGTTGGCCATTTGTATATCTTCTTGGAGAAATGTCGATATTTGCATCCTTTGCTCATTTTAAAATTGGGTTTTTTGTCTTTTTATTGTTGAGTTGTGAGAGTTCTTTCTATATTCTGAATATGAGACCGTATCAGATATGTGATTTTTGAATCATATCCCTGAAACAAGCCCCATCTTGATGTCTTTTTTTTTTTGAGACAGAATCTCGCTCAGTCACCCAGGCTGGAGTGCAGTGGCATGATCTTGACTCACTGCAACCTCTGCCTCCCAGGTTCAAGCAATTCTCCTGCCTCAGCTCCCCACGTAGCTGAGACTACAGGCACACACCACCATGCCCAGCTATATTTTGTGTTTTCTGTAGAGATGGGATTTCACCATGTTGGCAAGGCTGGTCTTGAACTCCTGACCTCAAGTGATCCACTGGCCTCAGCCTCCCAAAGTGCTGGGATTACAGGTGTGAGCCACTGTGCCCAGCGTTTGGCTGCTGTTTCTAACTACTGTTAGCTCACCTAGCCTGTGGGGCCAATAGGAGACACCCTCATGCATGCCCTTCCCTCCATCTTCACCCTTCATCTCACTAACACCTTGGCCCAATTATTTCTCACCTGGATCATGCTGTAGTTTCTAATTTTGTCTTCTTGCCTCTACTCTTGTTGCCTTATAATATATTCTCTATCAAATAGCCAGAATGATCTTTTTTGTTTTGTATTTTTAGAGAAAGGGTCTCACTCTGTCTCCCAGGCTAAAAAGCAGTGGTGCAATCACAGCTCACTAGAGCCTCAGTCTCGTGGGATCAAGCCATCCTACCACCTCAGCCTTCAGAGTAGCTAGGACCACAGATGCATACCACCATATCTGGCTAATTTTTATATTTTTTATAGAGACGAAGTGCCATTATGTGGCCTAGGCTGGTCTCGAATTCCTGGCCTCAAGCATTCTGCCAACCTCGGCCTCCAAGAGTGCTGGATTACAGGTGTGAGCCACTGTGTCTGGCCCAGAACAATATTTACAAATATAAACTAGATGATGGCCTGCATCTGCTTCAAATCCTCAGGGCCATCCTGCCACATCTATAATAGGGTTATGACCTCTTCACATGTCCCTGCTGTCCTTTCTGGCCACACACCCTATTTTAGCCCTGATATCCTTCCTTAAATTCCCTGAGCACAGGGCTTTTCCAGCCTTGGAAGCTTTGAATGTGCTTCCTCTTCTGCCCAGAGAGCTTATTCTTCAACATGGACCTGGTGAGCCCCATTCTCCTTTCCATCTTGGCATAAATGTCACCTCTCATGAAGGGCTTCCCAGCCACGCATTTAGATTAGGCCTTTCTCATGGGCTGTCTCCTCACCTTATTAGCCCCCACTCCATGGGCTATCTCATAATCTTATTGGCCCCTATCTCATTGACTATCTCATAACTTATTGACCCCTACCTCATAAGCTATTTCATAACCTTATTGGTCCCTACTTCATGGGCTATCTCATAACCTATTTAGCCCCCAGCTCATGGGCTATCTCATAACCTATTTAACTCCTATCTCATGGGCTATCTCATAACCTTATTGGCCCCTATCTCATGGGCTATCTCAAAACATTATTGGTCCCTACCTCATGGATTATCTCATAACCTTATTGGTTCCTATCTCATGGGCTATCTCATAGCCTTATTGACCCCTATCTCATGGGCTATCTCATAACCTATTTAACCCCTATCTCATGGGCTATCTTGTAACCTATTTAACCCCTATCTCATGGGCTATCTCATAACCTATTTAACCCCTGTCTCATGGGCTATCTTATAACCTATTTAGCCTCTATCTCATGGGCTATCTCATAACCTTATTTTTTCATTCATAGTTTAAAAAAGTCTTCTGGATACTGACCATGTGCAGGTACCGTGTGTTCATCAGGTGGATATTGGTTTGCAAGACAGATAAGATTCCTGCCCACTGGCTGCTGACAATCTAGCTCGAGAGACAGATAGGAAGAATAAATGCACAAGACCTTATTATGTTATGTGAAGAAAATACATGGGGTAAATAGTGTCAGCTGGTGGGGGAGGAAAGGAAAGGTGGGAATCCACAGTTGGTTGGGGTGAGTCCCTGCAGAGGAGCAGAGAATGCACGTGTGAGGGCAGGCAGCCTTCCCGAGGGAGGCAGAGAGCAGCAAGTGAAAGGGCCCTGGGCTGTGATCCACAGGCAGCTGAAGCCATGGCTGTCTCCCCATGAAGGCGGTGCAGGTGTGCAGTGGAGGTGGGCAGTGTGCAGCCACAGTTTAGAGTCAGTGCTGTTTCCTTGCCTGCAATGTCTGCGTTCTACACTAACTTCATGGGTCACACACCTACTTTACCCACCACCGTGAGCAGCTCCTAGCAAGTGCCTCCCCCAGGTAGGTGTTGAATAGATGTTTATGAACACTGAATGAATATTATTTTTATGAATGAGATTAGCTCAATCTGTGTCCCCTTTCTGTGTTTACATTAACCACTTTCTGACTGAGCCCTTTTGTTTTCCAGCATGCCAAAGACAGACTCGAGCTCAGCTCTGGCTGAATGATGGCAGATTTCGATTTGGAATAGTCTGCATTTCACCCATGAGTCACGGATGTGCCTCCACTTCTCCCAGGGGGATTGCTGGCTTTACAACAACATACACCAAGTCTTCAGAATCTTCTAGAAGCTCAATAACAATTCCTACCCAAAGCCTGAATGATATTCCTGAGTCAACAGCTGTGTTTGCCTTTTCTCCCCAGTTGTCCTGGCTGCCGGGGTCCATGGTAAGGGAAACTTTACACAGTTCCACTTCTGTGTAGCTGACGAGGAGGCTGTTGGGTTTATGCAAGGGGGTGTCTAGACAGATCCATCTTTTCTGCATTCGATGTGGAATCTTCGTTAGGCACAGGGGACCCTGGTGAAGGCTGAATCCAAAACAGCTTCAGCAGACGCGACCCTTGCCAGGGAAGTCTGTGTCGTAATGAGATCTACATGTTGACGAGATCTTTTTTAACCCTGGGCCAACCTGGGTTTTTTCCACATGAAATTAATTTATTGGCTGTTCTGCTTGGATATCATTTGGCTCCTACTGCTGCTTGTACGGCCTGGCCTTTTTTGGAAAATCCTTATTATTTTTAAGAACCAGTCACTTGTGATTCTTCTGCGTCATTTAACTCGATGGAGTCCCTTGGCTTCTTTGGGGGCGAATGACAGCCTTGGAGCGTGTGTGCCCTTATGTAGCTGTGTGCACACACACCTGCTGAACAAGGCTGCACAGGTGTGAAATGCAACTGGAGAAAGACTGGGAGGCTATGGTGGGCTGGTGGCATAATGTTGATATGTGGGTGAAGAAAAAAAAAACAATGGCCCGGCGAGGTGGCTGAAGCCTGTAATCCCAGCACTTTGGGAGGCCACCCAGGGTCAGGAGTTCAAGACCAGCCTGGCAAATGTGGTGAAACTCTATGTCTACTAAAAATTCAAAAATTAATCAGGCATGGTGGTGGGTGCCTGTAATCCCAGCTACTCAGGAGGCTGAGGCAGGAGAATTGCTTGAACCTGGGAGGTAGAGGTTGCACTCTACCCTGGGCCACAGAGCAAGACCCCTATCTCAAAAAAAAAAAAAAAATTGGAAAAATATACCTTGGGCTGTGTCTGCAGTCATAATTACTTGGACCCAAGCAGTAACTCAGCATATAGTTCAGAGGGTGTGTTCAGTGTTGGAATGCCTGGATTTGAATCCTACAACCCCTCCGTGTGATCCTGGACATATAACACAATCTCTGGGTATGTAACACAATCTCTCTGTGCCTCTATTTTCTCACTTGCAGAATGAGGGTAATGAAAGTCCCTTATGGACGTGGGGGTGGATTAGATGTGTCATTATATATCAAGGGCTTGCAAAGAGTACATGGTAGACACACTGTTCGTGTCAGCTGATGGGGTCACTGCGACCTCTCCATGATGTTTTTCTTTCTGATGGGTTATTCACAGCATTTGGTAAAAAGGCCTTCCCCACGCCTCTCATACCCGTTAATCTAAGTAGGCTAGATGTTGGATATTTATTTATGTTCCATCTGGCTCCCAAATGAGTCACCACAGGATTCTCGGGGGCTGTGCCGACCAGACCCTTGCAGTTTCCCGTCAGCATGTGTGGTCTGTCCTCTTACACGACTGCCCACCGGCCTCTCCCTATTTCGGCATCAGCCTTGTGTGTGCATGCATGTACTCCCGCCTCCCCCACGTCCACAGCCCTGGATCCTGCCCACTCCTCAGGACCTGATTTAAACCCTGCCTCCTCTGTGAAAGCCCCAGGCTCCAGCTGGGATTTGCTGTGCTCCCACTTTGCTATGGAGTTATCCCTGGAAGGCAGAACTTGGTGGGGGTCTCGGTCTTCCTAGATTCACCGAGCCTGCCAGCAGGGGCTTCTCCCAGAGGCTTGGTCTGTGTCTGTTAAATGGAACCGTCAGGGTCACCTTGTCATGTTTGCTGAATTTGGGGCCACATCCATTTTGAAAAGAAGTTTCTTGCCACCAATTTTTAAAAAGGCCCTTTTAATACTTTTATTCACTTTAAAAATTCAATGTGGTAAAAGTCTCTCTGTTTAGTATACTGTTCTATGAACTTAGAAGCAAATGGTCCCATAATTACCACCACAATTAAGACACTGAACAGGTCAGGGGGTGGTGGCTCGCACCTGTAATCCCAGAACTTTGGGAGGCCGAGGCGAGCGGATCACCTGAGGTCAGGAGTTTGAGATCAGCCTGGCCAACATGGTGAAACCCTTTCTCTACTAAAAATGCAAAAAATTAGCCAGGCGTGGTGGTGGGCTCTTGTAATCCCAGCTACTCTGGAGGCTGAGGCAGGAGAATTGCTTGAACCCAGGAGGGGCGGGTTGCAGTGAGTTGAGATTGTGCCATTGCACTCCAGCCTGGGCAACAAGAGCGAAATTCCATCTCAAAAAATAAATAAATAAATAAATAAATAAAGATACTGAACAGATTCATCAACCCCTAAATTCTCTTACTACCGCTTTGTAATTAGCCTTCCCCACATCCCTAACTTCTTGTAACTGCTGATGCTTTCTTCTCCCCTCCCTCCCTCCCTCCCTCTTTCTCACTTTCTCCCTTCCCTTCTCTTCTTTCCTTTCATTTTTTCTTTCCTTTCTTCCCTCCCTCCCTCTCTTTTCTTTCCTTCTTTTCTTTCTTTCTTTTGTTCGTTCTTTCTTCTTTCTCTCTCTCTTTCTCTTTCCTTTGCTCTCTCTCTCTTTTCCTCCCTCTCTCCCTCTCCTCTCCCTTCTCTCTCCTCCCCTCACCTCCCCTTCCCTCCCCTCCCTATCCCTCCTTTTCTCTCCTGTTCTTTCCTTCCCTTTTTCTTTCAAGCCAGGGTCCTGCTTTGTTGCCCAGGCTGGAGTGCAATGGCATGATCCTGGCTCACCGTAACCTTGAACTTTTGGGCCCAAGCCGTTCTCCTGACTCAGCCTCCAGAGAAGCCAGAACTACAGCTGCATGCCACCATGCCCAGCCAATTTTTAAAAATTGTTTGTAGAGATGAAATCTTGTTTTGTTGCCCAGGCTGCTCTCTAACTCCTAGCCTAAAACAATTCTCCTGCCTCAGCCTCCCAAAGTGCTGGGATTACATGCATGAGCCACCATGCCTGGCCTTGAGGTACCTTCTAATCTTACAGTTTTAACCTTTCTGAGGATGCCACAGAAGCGGAATCATACAGTATGTATTCTTTTGTGTCTGACTCTTTCACTTGGCGTGACACATTTCAGATGCGTGCATGGTGTTATACATATCAGTAGCTTTTTTTTTAATGGCTGAGTAGTAGTCCATTATATGAATGCTTTACAGTTTATTTGTTCACTAGTTGAATGACATTTCAGTTGTTTGTACTTTTTTGGTGATTATGAATAAATGCACTACAAACATTTGGATTCAGGTTTTTGTAGGAACATACATTTTCATTTCCGTGGGCTATCATTTTTTAATTTTATTTTTTTGAGACAAGGTCTCACTCTGTCTCCCAGGCTGGAGTACAGTGGCGCAGTCTCAGCTCACTGCCGCCTCGGCCTTCCTGGCTCAATCCTCTCATCTCAGCCTCCTGAGTAGCTGGGACTACAAGGGTGTGCCACCATGCCCTGCTGAGGGTTATAATTTGTAAGAAACTGCCAAACTGTTGCCCCAAATGGTTGTACGATTTTGAACCAGCAATGTTTGAGATTTCCAGTGACTTCCCATTGTCGTCAGCACCTGGTATTGTCACTTAAACAATTATTTTTAGCTAATCTAATAGCTGTGTAGAGGCATCTCATAATTTGCATTTTCCTAATGACTAATGATGTTGAACACCTTTTTAATGTACTTGTTTGCTATTTGTCTATTTTCTTTGGTTAAATGTCTTTAAAAAGTTTAGCCTGTTTTTATTGGGTTGTTTGTTTTCTTATTATTGAGTTTTGGGAGTTCTTTATGGAATCTGGATTCCAGTCCTTTGTCAAACATGTGCTCTGCAAGTACTTTCTTCTTATTTGTGGCTTGTCTTTTCATTCTTTTAACAGTGTCTTAGCAGAGCAGAAGTTTTTAATTTTGATGGAGCCCAATTTATCATTCCTTTTTTTTTTATGGATTGCGCATTTGGTGTCATTTCACCAGCTTTTAATTTTATTTTAATTCTCCTCAGCCTGTGAACAGCACTAGGGTGTGGTTTCCAGGCAGTTGCTGCATGGAACCCGCTCTTCCCCACTTCCTGCCCAGCCCCTCCAAAGCCCCCTCCTGGCTATTTCGGTCACCAGCTAGAACCTCTGCAAGGAGGGATACTGGCCCAGGGATATCACCCCTCTGAAGCCCTGGTGAAAGGTGTCATGAAGGAGGACAGCCACGAAGACTGCTTCCCACCCACACTGTGCTCTGCTTGCCTGCCCTGACCCTCACTTTCTCAAGATAAGGTGTTTTCATTCCAGAAACACTGTTGCTTTCATGGCCTCTTGGCTGGGGCTGATGCCAACCCCAGCTCGGCCATGGAAACCCCAACCCAGGTGGCACTGAAGGAATTAAGAAACAGACACAGATATAGAGTGCAAAATGTGGGTTCAGAGTGGGGCATCAGGGGACTCACAGCATTCCCAGCTGGGAGCCCAGAGCAGTCTCTGACCCACATATTTATTCTTTACTTCCAGTGACAAGTTTGACAAGCAGATGCTTTGTGTTCTTTCACAGGTTAAAGATAAACTAACCAGGCAGCTAGTGTACATTCACTACAGGTTAAAGGTAAACTAGAAAGCACTCTTTACAGGGGAACAAAGGAAAGAGGCACATATCCTGTGTTCAAAGAATGAGTTCATCTGGTGTGAGACATATTCATATTGGTTGCTGTTTTATAACGTTTTGAGCAGTTTTCTGCTTTTGGAGGAAGTTTTCCACTTTGGGGGGCCAACTAGGTTTTCCTTGCTGCCAACCTCATCAAACAATATGATATATCACATGTTAGGATCATCAGAATTTGCTTTCAACAGGCTGATACAGTTCACGCCACGGGCTTCTCTGACTTTGAAGATCTAGAAACAAGGCTGAGGCACTGCCTTTTGCCATCCATAAGGGCTTTGGACTTAATGCAGAAAGTCCATGAACCTGCAAGATCTTTCTTCTCCTGAATCCAGGACACTGAATGACCCCTTTGCTCATCTTTGCATTGCTTGGATAAGAAGGTGGGTCCTAGCTGCCTTATAGTCCATACACTCAGACATGGAATTGTCAATATCCAGCCCAATGGACCTGTCATTTGACCTTTGCTTTGATTGGGCTCCACTGCACTGGCCTTAAGAAAAGACAAGGCACCTGGGCATGGGTGGGGTCTTTCTGTCTCTGCTGCACTGGAGCAAAGATGGAAGAAGTCACATCTAAAGTTCTTGTTTTGTTGGCCAGGTTGCTAACTCCTGGCCTAAAGCCATCCTCCTACCTCAGCCTCCCAAAGGGCTGGGATTCCAAGTGTCAGCTAGTGCTTTTAATTTATGTTTCATCTTGGGAGCCAGACGGAACATAAATCAATATCCAACATCTAGCATCTTGGCATCAGTGCTTAGGGAAACTGGCATTAACTGGGGAGCTCTAGGGCCTGGAGGCTGGGCTGTGGATTGTGTTGACCATGCCTAAGTGGAGTGGCTATTGCCACTGGTGTGGCTGCTACTGTGGCAATACTGTTAAAATATCTGCCATTCCTCCAAGACTTCACATGAGTCAGAACTCTGCAGCTACAGTCGAGGCCTTGCCTAAGTGACCAGAACCAGGATTCAGAATCTTACCCTAGTTGTGTATACACAAAGAAATTTCTTCCTTTGTGTGGCCTTGTCTCCCACCCCACCCCCCAGGACCATCTCACATTATTCCTGGGGAGAGGTGTTTGCTTCAGACTTCAGAGCAGTCTTATCTCACTTGGAGGCATTTTCCCCCATCCAAGTCTCCAAGACAATACTGCAACTTGTAGTGGCCGGCGACCTTCTGCTGCAGTAATTCCCTCCTTTGGGCATTGAAATTGATTTTCTTCCTTGTGGCATGTAAAGATTCAAAGTGTGCCCCTTGCTCTGGGTCCCAGGAGAGTTTCCACATCAGCAGCTAAGTCGGGGACAAGGCCAGTGCTGGTCACCAGTGTGGGAGGGGGAGGGGGGGTCCCTGTGCATCCGCCAGCTCCAGAGTCGTCCCTGTGTGCCCCAGGGTGGGAACTGGGTATGGAGACTGGGGGTTCCAGCTGGGGCAGCCTTTGCAGCAGCCTCCTTGCCAAACTGGATTTTGACAAAGGGACATCAGTGGACCCTCATCTTTTAGTGGTTCTTTCCTAGAAATTCTGTATTTGTGCCAGTTCTCAGAGACCACCCAGTGGCCTCCCCTGACCCCTGGCTCCCCTGTGAGTGAGGAGAGTGACTGAAAGCCTGTGAGTTCTGCCTCTATCCTATCCCCTGTAGCTCCTCTGTCTCCATTCCCCACAGGCAGCTTGGTAAGGAGCCCCTGTAACCAGCACCTCGATGTGTCCTTCCAGAAGCCCATCTGTGCCACCTGCCAGCGCCCACCCCCTGCCCGTTGTGGCAGTCCTGACTCCTGCCTTTCCTCCTCCCCTCCTCAAAGGACTTCCCCCAGGGCTGGCAGAAATCCCAGCTCTTGGGGTGCAGGGTGGAGGGGATTTAACAGCAAGGGGTTGTCTTAGGTGCATCTCAGCCCCTGTTCTTTTCTGGAAGCTCTAAAGAGCACAGCCCTTCACCCCCCTTCCCTTCCCATTCTTGCCCCTCCACTTCTTTCCTTCTCCCTGCCACAGTGATATTTCCAGAGGGCAAATCAGATCATGTCACTCCCTTGCTTAAAACGCCTCCTTATTTTCTTGGGCATAAAGCCCCCGCCTCAATTCCTCGTCAGTCTGCCCTGGGTTACGATGACCATTTCAAGGTCCCTGTTCTTTCAAAGCCACAACATTGTCCTCCAGACACGCTGTCCACTTGCAATTCCCCGAAAGCCCTCCCTCCGCCTCCCTCTGGCTCTTGTTTACGAGCTCATCCTTCTAGTTTCAGCCTCAGGGGTCTGCACTTGGCGGATCTGACCTGCTCACCTGCCCGCTCCAGGCCAGGTGCTTCTCCTCTCAGCTCATGGGTCGATGCCACAGATATTTCCTGCCAGCTTCTTGTATGCCAGGTGCCATGCTGGCGGGGGTGGAGTGAGACAGGGAAACAGGGCAACACAACCCACCCTCCCAGAGTTTCCATAGCAGGACACAGACAATGAACAGGCAAGTAAATAAAGAGGGCCATGCAAGACTTTGAGATTTGCACTGGGGAAGCACACACACTGTAAGATTTGCACTGGGCAAAGTGCCTCTGCTGTGGTTGTTGCCTCTGAAACTCATGTTGAAACCTGTTTATTTTGCTTATTGATTTTTTTGAGACAGGGTCTATGCTCTGTCATCTAGTCTGGAGTGCAGTGGTGCAATCTGCCCACTGCAGCCTCAACTTCCTGGGCTCAAGTGATCCTCTTGCCTCAGCCTCCCAAGTAGCTGGGACTGCAGCTATTGTAAAAAATTAGTTAATGTTTTTAATTTTTATTTTTTGTAGAGACAGGGCCTTGCTGCGTTACACAGGCTGGTCTCCAACTCCAGGCTTGAAGTGATCCTTCTGCCTCAGCCTCCCAAAGTACTGAGATTACAGATATGAGCCACCATGCCCAACCTCACGCTGAAATTTAATTGCCATTGTGACAATATTAAGAGGTGGGACCCTTTAAGAGGTGATTAAGCACAGCCCTCATGAATTGATTAATCCTGAATTGCTTAATTCTGAATTGATGGATCCTGAATTGATTAATCCTTTTATCTTGTTAATCATTACAGAATGGGCTCCTGATCAAAGGATGAAACACAGCCCTCATTTTTCTGTGTCTCGTGTGCTTCTTTGCCCTCCTGCCACGTGATGATGCAGCACAAAGCCTCTTGCTAGATGCTGAAGCCATGCTCTTGAACTTCCCCGCCTCCAGAACCATGATAAATGAACTTAATAATTACCCAGGCTGTAGTATCTGTTAAAGCAGCATAAAACAGACTGAGGCACCCTCTGAGAAGAACATTGAGTGGGGGAGAGTCTGGCCCCTTGATGATCTGGAAGGAAAGTGGTCCAGGCAGGGAGAATAACAGGTTCAAAGGCTCAAAGTTGGACAAGAACTTGATGTGTCCCAAGGAGCACTGGAAGCAGAGTAAGCCTGGTGCATTTGAGACACAGAGGGGGTTATTCCAACACCCTCTTTCCTCTATGTGCAAGAACAATGTTCAATAACAATTCAGCAATGAAAATAGTAATAGTTATGACCAGAAAAGAAGTGTGGACAGCAAAAAAGTGTTCTGTTATTGAACTTTTTATATCTAAAAATGCCAGAAGAAAAAATTACAGTAGCACAAAGAAAAATATATAATAGATTAATCCTATTAAAGTCCATCCATGTGGACAAACTTATTCCCATGTATCTGTTGCAACAGTGAATAATGACATCATAGTTCTCACTTTGAGCCTTGACTTCTGCAAATTTGCTGATGGCTTTGACAACCTTTTCCATCTATACATGTCCACTATTCAATACAGCCAGATTTGTCAGCTTGTCTTCACTCAGTTGGTTGAAGAACACTTCTTTATTAATTTTAAAGAGTTTCTTTCATAAGAAACAACAGACATACAAATGGTTATGAAAGTCTTAAACGTGAGGATAATTTTGGCAGAGATGTATAAAAATCCCATCTAAAATATCTCCCCTAGTTGAAAACCACTAAAATATCATCACCAGAGATTCATCATAGATTCCTATTTTATTCAGTAAAAACTTTCAAGGTTTTTCTTCTTTTACAAAAATGAGGAAGAACGATGGGATGAAGGTGAACCTGACGTGACTGGCTTCATTGCTATGGGCCATGTGCCCAGTCCTTGGTGAAAAGGATGAAGGCTTTGAAGCTTTGCTCTCTCAATTTCTTCTGGCAATGTTAGACCCGCGTCTTTTGTCATTTATCCTTGCACTATTCCTCAAAATTTGATTCTTTTTCTATTTCATTGTCTATTTATTTATTTATTTTTGGTACTTGTGTGCTACGTTGTTAATGGCCTCCACCATTGCTTTTTTTTTTTGAGACAGAGTCTCGTTCTGTCATTCAGGCTGGAGTACAGTGGTACGATCTCAGCTCACTGCAACGTCCACCTCCCAGGTTTAAGATTCTCCTGCCACAGCCCCCTGAGTAGCTAGGATCACAGGAATGCACCACACCAGTAGAGATGGGGTTTCACCATGTTGGCCAGGCTGGTCTTGAGCTTCTGACCTCAGGTGATCCACCTGTCTTATCTTACCAAAGTGCTGAGATTACAGGTGTGAGCCACCATGCCCAGCCTTTCTCCACCATTTCTGAGGGTAGATCTTCAGGAACAGTTTTAAAGCTTAATGCTTCACTGAATTGTTCAAGGGAGATTCTGGTTGTTTCCAAATATTTTCTGTGACAGATTAACCTCATCTATCACATCACACCAGGATAAAAACCACTAAATGGCTCCATTGCTGTAAAATTTTATTTTTTTGATTTTCTTTTAGTTTTCAATTAACAATTGAAACTAACAAATTTCAATCTCGAAGACACTCTTAAAATTCAATAAATCATGCATGAACTAAAATTTGCACTTATCAAACAAAAAGGTAATAATATTTAGTTCCTTCTGTTTTAAATTTTAAACATGAATGAACTTCCACGTGATCACTTAGGATGACAGAATTGAAGTCATCTACGTTTTGTTTCTTTACCTTTGCAATCACTGTGCTATCATTGTTTGTTTTGAATCTACTGTTTAAATGCAGAGATGTGTCATTCCACTGAGCTTGGGGACAAGGACCATGCCCAAAGTGGACTTCAGCAATTCTGAGCTGCTATAAATTTATTCTTTCAACAAATGCATATGGTTGAGTCTGTGTATCTCAGGGACACATCTATAACTAGGAGTTATTTGAATTAAGTTCCATGTAGAAATCAATGTGTATTAAAATGTCAGTGATAAAAACGTGCTAATTTGAAGCTTGCATATATATTATTAAAACTCAAAGCAATGGGAGTAGTTGTTTAGAATCTAAACCAACAAGAGATTTGCAAGAAGTATTTTTTTTTAAATCATGCACATTGCTTAGAATTGCTGGCACATGGAGACAAAAATGCTCTGTAGGCCTTGAATACCCTCACTCCTTGCATCTAAGGGGGTGGTGTTTCCCTGGCAGGACCACCAGTGTGACCTGCAGAGCAGCAATTGAGGGGAGGAGTAGTGAGAAATGATGTAAAAGTGGCTTGTGAGAGCCAAATACTCTGGGGTCTTGCAGGCCATGGTGTTGGGATGTGGCTTTTAGCTCAAGTGCAATGTGCTCTCATAGTGTCAGGTAGACAGCCCTACCATTGAACATGGACAGATAACATTTTCTGTTTGACTATAACCTCCCTGAGGGAAGGCAATGGGTTCAGGTACCTTTGTAAGTCAGTGTTTTTCCCAACATTTACAAGAGATGAAATACACAGACGATAACCAGACCATATATAAGATAGAACACTGACCTACAATCGGCAGCAAAGAATCCAAGATGTCAAACTCCTCTCTTTAGCAACCCATCCAGGATGCCAAATAACAACCCTTAAAACTTTTGGCCTTAAATGGCTGGGACCTGATGAATAACTGACAGTGAACCTAATTGTTATCACTGCTTCTAACTTAGCACCACATAGAGAAAGCCAAATATGCCGCCTAAACCATCACATAGGATGTCTTGCTTCTGGTTAGCCGCCTACAGCTTCCCTCACCAACAGGGCACACTAGAAGCCTTCTCTTTTTCCACTGTAAACTTTTCCCACCCCTCTGCCTGCCTTTGAGTCTCTGCCAAATGTGAGTGATGGTTGCTGACTCTCTTGATACAGCAAGCTCTAAATAAATAGCCTTTGCTTGTTTTCGTTTGGATGGTCTTTGCTTATTATTTCCATGTCCAACTCACATAGTGACTGAGTGAGTGAATGGATGACAACTCTGCCATCCAGAAGCTGAGGAGGTCAGGTGCAGTGGCTCACGCCTGTAATCCCAGCACTTTGGGAGGCCGAGATGGGCAGATCACCTGAGATCAGGAGTTTGAGACCAGCCTGGCCAATGTGGCAAAACCATGTCTCTACAAAAATACAAAAATTAGTGGGGCATGGTGGTATGCACCTGTAGTCCCAGCTGCTCGGGAGGTTGAGGCAGGAGAATTGCTTGAACTTGGGTGGTGGAGGTGGCAGTAAGCCGAGATCATGCCACTGCATTCCAGCCTGGGCAACAGAGTAAGACTCCATCTCAAAAAAAAAAAAAAAAAAAAAAAAAAAAAAAAAAAAAAAAAAAAAAAAAAAAAGACAAAAAGTAACTAAGGAGGGGAAGATTAATGGCAACAGGGCTGACTGATGACCGAGATACTACAGCTACAGGGAAACAGACAGGACTTGTCCTTCGGAGTGTCTGTCTGTTTATATTAACCATCTTCTCTGGATGCCTGCTCTTTTATAAACCTGGGATTCTCCTATGCAAAATCATTCCTAACACGCATTTGCACTTAATGTGTGGTGAACACCTCTCGACTTAATTGTGTATCTTTCAAGGATGCAATTTTAAACGGTTGCATAGTATTCCATGAGGTCAAGTGAATGGTTGCTTCTAATTTTATTATAATAAAAATGATATTTGTTATGTATTGACAAATTATAGTTGTATGTATTTCTTGGGTTACAAAGTAGTGTTATGATTTTTTAATACAAGGTGAAAAGATTAAATTAAGCTAATGAACATAGCCATCTTCTCAAATATTTAACATTTTTTGTGGTAAGAATATTGGAAATGTACCCTTTTAGTTATATTGAAATGTACAAAACTCAGTTATTAGCTATATTTACCATAACGTTCAATTGATATAAAAAACCAAATCTCTTTCTCCTGTTTAGCTGAAGCTTTGTGCCCTGTGACTATCATCTCCCCATTCCCCACAGCCCTAGCCTCTGGTAACCATTCTGCTCTCTGCTTCTGTGAGTTCAATTGTTTCAGAATCCACGTATAAGTGAGAACATGCAGTGTTTGCCTTACTGTATTTGGCTTATTTCACTTAATGTAATGTTCTGCCATTCATGCAAATGACAGAGTATTTTTTAAGGTTGAATAGTATTCTATCATGTATATATGCCACGTTTTCTTTAGCCATTCATAAGTGGTGGAACACCCAAGTATATAAAGCACATATTAAGAGATCTGAAGGGAGAGATAAGATTGCAGTATGGTAATAGTGGGGGACTTCAATAGACCACTTTCAATAATGGACAAATTATCCAGACAGAAGATTAATAAGGCACTTTAGACCAAGTGGATCTAACAGAAATATACAGAACATTCCATCAAATAGCAATAGAATCCACCGTCTTCTCAAGTGCACATGGAGGATTCTCCAGGATAGATCAGATGTTATACCACAAGAACAAATCTTAGCAAATTTAAGAAGGTTGAAATCATGTCAAATATCTTTTCTGACCACAGTGTTATAAAACTAGACATCAGTTATAAGAGGAATTTTCAGAAAATTCACAAATACATGGGAATTAAATGGATGCCCCTGAACAACCATTGGGTCAATGGTGAAATTATAAAGGAAATTGAAAAATATTTTGAAAGAAACAGAAAGGGAAATACAGCATACCAAAACTTACAGGTTACAGCCGAAGCAGGTCTAAGAGGAAAGTGTATAACAACAAATGCCTGCTTCAAAAAAGAAGAGTTGCAAATAAGCAACTTAATGTTATGCCTCATGGAAATAGAAAAGGAAGAGCAAACTAAGCTCAATGTTAGCAGCAGAAGAAATAATAAATATTAGAGTTGAAATAAATAAGATAGGGACTCATTTCCACCTTAGATTAACCCACCCACCTGTGATCTTCTGCCCAAATTATCTAAGTCAAGTTAAGCCTGGGAGAGGGAAAGGGAACCATACCCCATTCTCATGTTATGAGTAACCTCGACACACCACTTCCCACTCCCCCACCTCCACACAGCTACCACTTGCCTCCATGCTCATCCTCAAGTCAAATCAGTATCTAGGATTTTGAAAACTCTTTTCTAGTGATAACTTTCAGAAAATAGTGGGGAGGCTCAATATAAAGAGAGCTCTGTGGGATCAAAATCTAGGTGTCTGTAGTGACTACAATTACCTATCTATGCATCTATTGAGGGACAGGGTTTTTATCTGTCACACAGGCTGGAGTGCAGTGGTGATCATAGCTCACAGCAGTCTTGAGTTCCTGGACTCAAATGATCCTCTCACCTCAGCCTCCTGAGTAGCTGGGACTACAGGTGATGACACCATCCCTGGCTAATTTTTTAAATTTAAATTTATATTTTAGTAGAGACGGGGTCTTGCTATGTTGCCCAGGCTGGTCTCGAACTCCTTAGCTCAAGTGATCCTCCTGTCTTGGCCTCCCAAAGTGTTGGGATTACAGGTGTGAGCCACTATGCACGACCTGTCAATAATAATATAATTGTATATTTAAAAATAGCTAAAAGAGTATAATTGGATTGTTTGTAACATAAAAGATAAATACTTGAGGGGATGGATTTTCCATGATGTGATTATTATGCATGGCTTACCTGTATCAAAATATCTCATATACCTCATAAACATATACACACTCTATGAAGCCACAAAAATTAAAAATAAAAAATAATGTACAAAAAAAAGAGATGTAGGTGTCTGGATCCACCTTCTAGGGTAAGTTTGCATGGATCCAAGGGGTGAAGGCTGAGCCCAGCTGATTTGTGGTTCATCAGACAGATGACATCCTTCTGCTCTATCCATGTCCCCAACTGTAGCTCTGCCAGGGAATTCCAAGAAACCAGGATGGAGGCTTTTGTGCTGAGATCTGTCTTTTACCTGTTTAAATTACAATACTGAATAATTATGTATATGTAAAAACTGTCAAAAGTATACTTAAATGGAACCTTTGCCGTGTGCTAAAATTACTTTTCATTATGACCTATTTGCACATCATTTGAACTGAATATCTCAGCCCGGCAATGTAAATGTGTTTTTGTTTTTGTTCTGCAGGTTAGGTCAGCCGATGTCTGCAACAAATACGATTGGAAGGGTGAAGGTGACACGATTTACTTAAATCAGGCAATTTCTCCATTAAAGCATTGAGGCTTCAACTCATAGAGACACTCTTTTTAGCAGATGAACTATACGATTGTCCAGCATTTGTCATATTAGGTGATTTGAAAGGAAAGAACAATTATAAAAATGAATGTAATTCTCTGTTGAAGAGAAAAAAATCAGTTTTTGCAGCAGGGGGTGGTTAACGTTCCGCAGATTAAAAACAGGTTTCACAGCAATTCTGCTGCTATAACATCCTACAATTAAAACATAAGAAGAAATGGCTCTGGTGCCAAAGAAGACAGTTGTGGGAATTAGTTTGTTTGGGGACGGGGAGGCAGGTTCCCTGGGCAGCATCAAAGGTTATTTTGTTTCCCGTAGGAACAGCACTGTTGCCATAAGCGGTGCTGGTTTGCTTCCAACCCTCATTCTCCCCCCTTTTCTGACCTGCTTTCAATTAGCAGGGATTATTAAACTGGAAACATTTTAAACTGCTGCCGGCTTTCCGGCCTCATGAGCTGAGGCCTTATGAGCGGAGCTAGAGGCGTCACAATAAAAGCTGATTGATTAGCAGAGAATGTACTGATAGCAACTGATGCCCAGTGTCATTTTCTGTGCATTCCACAGCCTTCTCTTTCCCCATCGAACTGTGCATTTTCATGGGGAGTTCCACGTTGGTATCTCTCTGGTGCCTTCTGCAGCCTGGAGGCTCTCAGGTTCCATCTCAACTGCCTGACCTGCGCCGGTGATATCTCTCACCTGGACCCCTAGCTGGGGTGGGCAGATCCCAGAGGCAATGCAAGGTGCTTGGATTTCTGCACGACTGGCCTTTCTTGTTGCTGTTTAATTGTGAGGACATCAGACTAACGGCGACAATAACACATCTCTGCAGAATGTAGGCCACAGAGCGCTGGTGGAGGCAGAGGTGGAGGCAGGTGTCTGTGTCTTGGAGGTTTTCAAAAATGAAAGGCATTTTCCTAAAGTATTATTATCATCAATGACCTTGTCTTCTAGGGATCTTTCTTAGTTTCTTGTGTGCATGTCTTATTTCTCCAACTAAATTAATTCATTTGATAACACATACTACTTGGTTAACATTGTGCTAAAATTTTAAAGATATTTACTTTTTACGTTTAATTCTAACAAGAAATCCCTGATTTGCTGGTACAATAGGTACAGCTGGCAGCCCTGTTTTACAGATGAGTAAACTGAGGCCCATGAGTGGGAAAGGCCAACTTCAAAATGAGGCAGAACGCTTCACTGCTATATTGCTTCTTATATTAAACCTCTTCCTGCTCTGAGTGACGGGGGTGGAACAGATCCTCTATTCCTCCCCAGGTCATTCACTGCTTTTTAAAAAAGTCCATGGATTCTTTTAATACGTGCTTATTGTGTGTGTACAGGATCTGAGGACGGTGGTAGACTAGTCAAACCATCTGCCACCTTTTGTGGGGACAGGGCTCATGCCCCAGCTCTGTTTCTGATCAGTTTGCAAGGAGGTTGCAAATACCCATATTGACAGAGAATCACTGCAATTGCCACGAGGAAGCCCGGCTTTTCAGCATTGCCTAATTGCTTGAGTTGCAAAGGTTCAGCAAACCAACCTGTGTTGGGTGTACTGGAAAAAGGAGACAGGGTCTACTTTTTGATTACACAGTGGGCTGCTTTCAACTCCTCCCTCTTTTCTGGCAGAAAGGAGCTGAAGCGAAGGTGGGGGTGGGTGGGTGTTGGGGAGTGGCAGAAAGCGGTTTCCCTAGGGGTGGGGCCCGGGGTGAGGCCAACCACAGTTATTCCAGGATTATGACTCAAAGCACACCAACAAGAAGCATTTATTACCTCCGAAGTAGTGCTGGCTCTGTAGTGCTGAATGGAGAGGTGAGGTATTGCAGCTGTTATCTTTTGAACTAACTGCTATTGCGTGTCCCATGACCAGCCGTGGCAGGGTTTTTGTTCCCATGAATGAATGGGCTATAAATCTGTCGGAGCTGACAGTAGCAGCAGTACTAGAGGATGTAAAGAGAAAATGTGCAGAAGAATCTTGTGGTCTTTGCTTGCCTGGAAAATGAGTTCAATAAAATGGAGGTGATCAGTGCTTATTTATAGGGCAAACTGATACATCCAGCATTGGCCGTCAGAACCTAACTTAGTGTTTTCTCATTTACAGTCACTCTGTTGTAAAGCACATCTGTGCGCCAAGGGCACTCATGGAGCTTCCAACAATTGCAGCCGTGGAAGAAGTAAAGGAGACGCTTGCAGATAAAGGAGCATTTTCCTCTCTGTTTCTAAGTTTCAGGAGCCTTTAGAGGTGGCTGTCTGGAGAGCTTTAGTGTTGAGGTTTGTAACACGCAGGAAAACCCAAGGCCGGGAACCATTCCTTATTTACATTTCAGTTTTGAGGGTGAATGGCAGGAAATGGGATAAAATTAATCGCCATTTTTCAGGCCATTGAAACATAAATTTCAGCAGCCATAAATTTGGAGCTGGGTTAAGTACTGAAAACAATTTATTGCTAATTTTTCCCTTAATTGCATTCCCAAGAAGAAGGGTTTGGTGCTTACTGGGGGAATTATTATATAAAAATTATTCGTTAGAAAGCACAATGAACGGTAAATCAGAAGCTTACCTGAAACAGGGTCAGGGTTCCTCACAATTCACCCTTGCCCCCACCCAGGCTGTCTCCAGCAAGGTCTTCAGGAAAGAAAAGGATGAGGGAAAAATGCTCCCACTGTCCTCTCACCCCTCCTCCGTGACATTGTGCGCAGATTAGGTGTTGATTCAATCAGATGCCTCAGCTTCTAAAAGTGATAGTATGAGTCATGTGTGGAAGCAGAGGGGACATAATAGAACGATCACTGCATGGCATCCCTGCCTCATTTAATTTGTTTTGAGGCTGCTAGCCGTGTCAGGCTAACTGTAGTCGAGGTCATTCGACAGCCTGACCCTGTTGGTGGAGAAAGTTGAAAGATAGTGGCATCGTGTCAGAAGCTGCTGGGATGAAGTCAACATCCGTTCCCATCTCCCCTTGAGAGAGCCATGTTCCAGGGTGAGCCTCCTCTGCAAAAAAAGGACTTGATGGGTCTGGAGGTCTGGGAGCTGGCACTGGACTTGGGGAAGATAATCACTGCAAGTCACTTTACACTATGTGGGGGGAACTTGCTCTCCTTTGGTTGTTTGATGGGCAGGCGTTGCTCAGATGGGGATGGTGAGACGTCATCTTTCTGCACATGCCATCTGTGTTCCTTCAGGCCTAGAGCAGGCCGTGGGTGGGAGTTCCCCTGCTTATATCAGTCTCCTTGGCATTTTGCAGGCAAAGAGAGAGTGATGGATTTGCCATTCCAAACCAGCCATGGGCAGAGCCTGTGCCCATCTGAGACCTCCTGGTGGCTGAAATTGCAATTCTGTTAGCCATTTGGGGAAGAGCCCATGGGTGCCAAGTGTTTATGATGTGACAAGTATGTCTGTATCATGGATGGTGAGGTCAGTGGGAGCCACTGGGTGGAAGCTCTTCTGTCCCTTCACCAGCAGTATCTCTCATCTCAGACTGGTGATGGCTGTAATGATGGGAGGATCCCCGCCCCCTCCCTGTCCCCCTTCCCCCCTCCACTGGTTGGGACATGCTCCCACTGCTGGCCAGGGTGGGAGAGTGGCAGGAAATGTGTGAGGGAGGCGCAGGGCATCGGGGCACTGACCGTCCTCCCAGGAAACTGACAGGATGGGGAAAGTACACACTTCAGAGCCAAACAAAATGACACACTCACGGGGAACTCAGGGGTAGGATCCAAGGCAGTGTGCAAGGTAAAACCAGAAAAAAAAAAAGCCACTATTCCCTTGCCAGCCTGCTGGGAAAGTATTGTATGAGACAATGACCCTAAGTCATACATAGCTCCTTTTGCTGTAGTATAAAAACAGAGTTCTGTATCTCTGTCGATTGCTGGAATCACCCTTGGTTTGGTGATGTGATTATCAGGCCACCGGGGAGCTGAAATCTCAATGGAAAGAAGAAAATATTCTTTTTCTTTTTTTTTTTTTTTGAGACAAAGTCTTGCTCTGTCTCCGCAGGCTAGAGTGCATTGGCGCAATCTCGGCTCCTCCTGGGTTCAAGTGATTCTCCTGCCTTGACTTCCTGAGTAGCTCAGATTTCAGGTGCCTGTTACCACATCTGGCTAATTTTTATATTTTTAGTAGAGATGGGGTTTCACCATGTTGGCCAGGCTGGTCTTGAACTCCTGACCTCAGTTGATCCACCCACCTTGGCCTCTCAAAGTGCTAGGATTACAGCTGTAAGCCACTTCGCCTGGCCTGAAAATCCCCATCTTCTTTTGCAGGCCACCCAAGGTACTGGAGGCCACAACATCCCCCCATCCCTCAATCTTATGACAACTAACTAGCAAGAAATTTCGGTAAAAAAAATTATTATATAAGAAAGATACATGCACTTGTATGTTTATTCCATCACTGTTCAAACTAAGTGTTCATCAACAAATGGGTAGAGAAAATGTGGTATATGTACACAATGGAATGCTATCAAGCCATAAAAAAGAATGAAATCATGTCTTCTGCAGCAACATAGATGGGACTGGAGGTCATTATCTTAAGTGAAACAAGCCAGAAACAGAAGAACAAATATTGCGTGTTCTCACTGATATGTGGGAGCTAAATAATGTATACACTTGGATGTAGAGTGTGGAATGGTAGACGATGGAGACTCAGAAGGGGGTAGGGTGGATGGGAGGTGTATGATGAGAAATTACTCATTGGATACAATGTCTGTTATTTAGGTGATGGATCCTCTAACGCCCTGACTTCACCACTGTACAATCTATGCATGTAACATGATTGCACTTGCACCCCATACATTTATACAAATAAAAAAGGTTACTGTAAAAAATAAAGCTGGATATATAACCCCCCAAAAAGAAATTCCTGTAAATGAAACGTGCGTCCAACCTGAGTCTATAGCTAACTTTCTAGCATGCCAAGGAGACTTTCTCACACCTCTCACTTCCTCTTTCTTCCTTTCCCTGTTCCTGCCCTTTAATTCCTCAGAAACATGGCACCTTGTCTGGGGTTTGTTGATATGAGCTAAGTGGCCAAAGTGTGGGCAACTGAGGGCAAACATCAAAAATAAGGAACTGAACTAAAAAGATGGACCTGCTCATGTATGTTCCCTGCAGCGCTATTCACAATAGCAGTGACATAGACCCAGCCCAGGCACCCATCTGCAGTGAATTGGATAAAGCAAATGTGGCACATTTACACCATGAAATACTACACAGTCATAAAAAAGAACGAAATCCTGTCCTTTGCAGCAACATGGATGCAGATCGAGGCCATTATTCTAAGTAAATTAACACAGAAACAGAAAAGCAACTACTGCATATTTTCACATATAAGTGGGAGCTGAACATTGGGTACTCATGGACACAAAGATGGAAAACAGACAACTGGGGATTACTAGTGGGGAGTGAGGGAGTAAAGGCTGAAAAACTACCTATTGGGTACTATGCTCACTACCTGGGTGACAGAATCGCTTGGACCCCAAACCTCAGCATCACACAATATACCCATGTACCAAATCTGCACATGTACTCCCTTGGATCTGAAGAAGAAGAGGAAGAGGAAGAGGAAGAAGAAAGAGGAGGAGGAGGAAGAGGAGGAGAGGAAGAACTGAGCCCATAGACCTTGGGTGAGGAGCAAGGGAGGAGCAGCCTTGATTTCTTGTCTTCAGGAGAAGGCTGAACCAGAAGCAGAAGCCAGAATGAGTTCTTGCAGAGCTGGGGGTAGCATGTGGTTTGCGGTAAGTCATTCTGACAGCAAGTGCTGTGGGGGGTTCAGAGCCTGTAAAGAACAAAAGCAAAACATTGCTTTTTGAATATAGGAGTAATACAAATTTATTTTTGAACATTTGAAAATACAGGGAAGTTTCAAGCAGAAAATAAAAACTGCCTGTAATCCCGCTATCCAGAGATAAACCTTGTTAAATTTTTTATGCATTTCTTTACAGGCCTGTGGGCATTTAGATGTCTTATTATTTTTTCAAAATTAGGATTCAACTCTACATAGAGTTTTTATATCCTGTCCTTTTTTTCCCTCCCCCTTAACATATTGTAAACATTTTCTATATCCTTGATGGTTTTTAGACTTTTTTCTGGTTCGATTTTAAGAATTCACAGAGTTGCATTTTATAGATGCGTTAAATAAAAGTTACAGGAGGCTACTGTTTTCAACTAAGCTTCTGACTAGGCTTCAACAGACCAGATTAAAAATCAAAATGGAGTTCCCCATGCTAGCATGCTGTTACCGAAACACCAGGGGTTCTGTTTAGGCCCTGCTTCTCACCACACAGAAAGCCAATTACTGAAACAGCGATTAATGCCAAGGGAGAAGGCTTTAATCGGGTGCTGCCCTCATGGAGATGGGAAGTCAGTCTCAAATCTCTCTCCCTGACTGTCTAAAATTAGGGGCTTATATAGCAAGGAAGAAATGTAACGTGTTGGAAAACAGGAACTAGGGAATGGTGAGGAAACAATCATGGTGAGTGAAGGGTCTTGTCTGGCATCTCCTTGTCTGGATGTGGTGATCTGGTCAGTTTCAGTTCTTGAATACTTTTTGAGAGGTCTGGGAGAATTTTCCTGAGGAAGGAATTCAGATAAAACAAATGACCAGAAATACCATTTGACCCAGCAATCCCATGACTGAGTGTTAACCCAAAGGAATAGAAATCATTCTATTACAAACATACATGCACGTGTATGTTCACTGCAGCACTATTCACAATAGCAAAGACATGGAACCAACCCAAATGCCCATCAGTGATAGACCGGATAAAGAAAACGTGGTACATATACACCATGGAATACTATGCAGTCATAAAAAGGAATAAGATCATGTCCTTTGCAGGGACATGGATGAAGCTGGAAGCCATCATCCTCAGCAAACTAACGCAGGAACACTGCATGTTCTCACCTATGAGAGGGAGCTGAACAATGAACGTATGGACAAAGGGAGGGGAACAGCACACACTGGGGCCTGTTTGGGGGGCCAGGGGAGGGAGAGCATCAGGACAAATATCTAAGGCACGTGGGGCGTAATGCCTAGGTGATGGGTCGGTAGGTGCCGCAAACACCATGGCACACGTTTACTTACGTGACAAACGCACACGTTCTGCACATGTGTCCTGGAACTTAAATAAAAATTTAAAAACAGAACAAAACAAAACAAAAAACAAATGCAGGTTTCAAGCTTTAAGAGCAGAAGAGTGAGTATCTGTGTGTATCCCCAAGGACTGCCTATGGAACTGTTGGATCTGTCTCAGTTCCCCGTCACCAAAACTAGACTCAGTTGTTATCTGACCTTCTCAGAAATCGGGAGAGAGATAAGAGCCACTTTTCCAAACAGGTCTGTTTCAGTCCTCAGTCCGCATGATAATGAAGTTCTCCGCTTTAATCCTCACACAAGAAAAGAAGGCCTGAAGTAACCTGATGTGAAGGAATCCGTTATTTTTCTATTGTTCTGTCTAAAAGTAATGAATCCTCTTTTTGCTCTTTGTTTCTGCTTTCTTCAGCCTTCTCCGTCTATACAACCAAATTCTGTAGGGCTCACTGGATTACTCACTCTGTTTTGGCATAAAGTGTTTCCCGATACTAGAATTGGAAATAAATAATAAAATTCTGGACTATTTAAAGCATTGAGAGCTTTAAACTCATTTGTTGTGCCGTGGTCTCTTGAATACCTCAGGGGTTAGGGATGTCCTCTCTTCTCCACCCACCCACTGTGCATTTGAAACTCTGTGTATAATTTGGACTTCCCCAAAACTTAGCTACCAATACCTACTGCTGACTGGACTCCTTCCAATAACATAAACAGTCACTTAATACATTTTTTTTTTTTTGAGACGGAGTTTCGCTCTTGTTACCCAGGCTGGAGTGCAATGGCACGATCTCGGCTCAACGCAACCTCCGCCTCCCGGGTTCAAGCAATTCTGCCTCAGCCTCCCAAGTAGCTGGGACTACAGGCGCACATCACCATGCCCAGCTAATGTTTTGTATTTTTAGTAGAGACGGGGTTTCACCATGTTGACCAGGATGGTCTCGATCTCTTGACCTCGTGATCCACCGGCCTTGGCCTCCCAAAGTGCTGGGATTATAGGCGTGAGCCACCGCTTTAATGTTGTATGTATTACATACTGTTTGCTTACAATAAAGTAAGCTAGAGAAAAAAGTTATTAAAAAAGTCATAGGGAAAAGAAAATACATTTGCTGTTCAGGAAGTGGAAATAGATTATCACAAGGTTTTCATCCTCATCCTCCCATTGAGTAGGCTGAGGAGGAGGAAGAGGAAGAGTTGGTCTTGCTGTCCTGGATGGCAGAGGTGAAAGAAAATCTGAATATAAGTGGACCCAAGAAATTCAAATCCATGTCATTCGAGGATTAATTGCAGTTTTGTCTCTTGACAGATGCATCATATTGTTTAACCATTTCCTTCTTGGCAAACATTGAGTTGCTTCTGATTTTTTCGCATTACCAGTGAAGCCAATATATATTTTGTTTACCGTTGATCACTGGGTGCCTTCTGGATATCTTTAAGGTGAAATTCTAGAAGAGAAAGTCTTATGTAGTGAGACCTCTTTATTTTGAAATATTTGTCCCCCAGGTAAGGTTGGCTCTGTGAGCTTTGTGGGAGAGTGACAGCCTAGATTTCCAAATAAGGGATAGTCTCTGCAAAGTTGTTTATTTGATAGATCAAAATATTTAAAATTGGAATTTCTTTTATGGTGGAGGTTGAATACATTTCCATACATCTCTTGTGTATGTATATTTCTTTTCTCATGCATTGTTTATTTGCTCACTTTTCTCTTGAGGATTAAGTCCTTGAAAGTGTTTTTCACAGCAGAAAGATATCAACTGTTCAACGACTCATCTCTCTTTGGATGGGGTTGACAAAGGAGATGTTGGGGGTTGGGGTTTGAACCAGCCCTTGAGCAGTTGTGAGCAGGATTTGGATAGTTGGATCCTACGTCAGTGCAAAAGGCGTCGTCTTAGGTGAGCCATGAACAAGAATATACTTAGGAAAACCACAGCCTCACTTTGTACAGTTAAGAAAGGAAGTCGAGTGAACACAGGCAAATTATTTTTGGTCTTGGTCTCTGCCGAAACTAACATGCAAGGAACCAAAAATATTTATTTATCTGTGAAAGGCAGCATGCTGACAGCATTCTTGGGGAGGTTCTTCATTACACAAAACCAGACAACTTGGCATTACTGTGAATTTCTTTGCTAGTCGATTAGCTTGGTCTGGGATGTAGAGGGCTGGGGGAAAAAATCATAAGGCTTGTGGGGATCTTCTAGTCTTTCAGTGGTTCGTGTGTGTGTGTGTGTGTGTATTTGTATTAACCAGTGGGTTATTTCATGGAGTTGATGGCAGTTCTGGTCTTCAGCACCCTCAGCACCCCATTCTCCATGATGGCTGCCTTGTGTTTTTATGTTTTTAGTGTTTACACACACGTGGGATTGGGAAGTACTCCATTGGCTGGTTCTGAATTCGGGTTGACTCTGATTGGCTCCGTGGTAGGCTGCTAATGATCACTGCCATCATTTCAGAGAGTGTTGGCAAGGCGATAATGCAATTAACATCTCCCTCTTTGATAGAGAATGAGGTGAAGACAAGCTGACTTTTGGAACCTGATGATCACTGATAATTAGGGGAAACCCTTGAGGGGAAGATATTGGGCTGTTTCAACAACTGCACCCGAACACATGTGCAGCCAGCCCACCTCTGAAACCACTCAAGGGCAAATAAATGCCCACTGGTCCCATCCCTCTGGGGTTGGGCTGGGCACAGCCATTCTGCACTTTATTTTTAGCAAATGTGTATTGCTAATGTGGCCAGAACCACTGGTGATGTTTCAGGAAATTTATTTAAAATTCAATTTGTACATCGTGACTTTAAGCACTACTTTTGGGGAAGTGTGTTTTGCATTATGCCATATCAGTTCGGGATTATGGACTCTGAGGGAATATGTATAATTTTTATGCACTATGTTTATTGGCACATTTGTGCTAATAGCCAATAAGATGATATTGCCGTCTTAATACCATGTGAGTCTCTGTGACTCTGTGGCTAATGAGTGGGGCGCTCTGAGTACCTGACTGAGGGAAGAAGGGGGCAGCATGGGCTCCGGGATATGGGGTACGATGATGAGAATCCAAATATTGGCTTGGCAGATTGTACCCTTGTAATATGGAAGAAGGAACCTGTAACGCAGAGCAGAAATCTGGATCTAACCGGGGAACAGAACCACCAGGGAGACACTTACATGCTTTTACAGCAAAGTGACCTTCCGTGGGAGAGAAAAAACAATCCCAAAGATATTTAGTCCTCAATTAAATAAAGCCATGCCTTCCTGATTGGCTTCCAGGGACCCTTCTGCTCCCAGGACCTGGAGATCTTGCTTTTTGCAGTGAATTTACGGCTGCTTCTGGATAGATAACAAGATGTTGGACAGCTGACCCTCCAACTTGGTTGTAGCTGCTCTCTGTGAATTTCATGTGATAATTTTCCAAGGAGTACCTCTCATGTTGAATTATTCATGGAAATTACACCAAGAAACAGTATATATATATATATATACATACATATACATACATACATATATATATATATATATACACACACATATATGTATACATACATATATAAATATATATATATATATGTATGTTCAGTGCAAATATCACATTAGTGCAAACCATCTTCACTGGAAAATTAAAACAACAAACAAAATCCCAAAACCCTTAAAATGAAATAAAAAGTAAGGAATAGGGCATTTTCTGCTTCAAGGAATTCCTATTGGTGATTAGGTTTCTGTAGAGGCAACCAGTAGAGACCTGGGGCTGAAGTCTGGCCTTAGAAGCCATCACCTTTGCTTTCCCCTTTCCCCTTTTCCTTTCCTTCCCCCACCCTTTTTTAAAGAGGGGAGACGGTGTCTCACTATGTTGCCCAGGCTGGCCTCAAACTCCCAGGTTCAAGCGACCCTCTTGCCTTGGGCTCCCAAAGTGCTGGGATTATTGACATGAGCCACTACACCCGACCTCTTTTTGTGTTTTGCCTCATTCAGGGGAAAGACCAATGCTGTCTTCAGTGCTGGCATTGCCATCATCCTCAGTGTTATTACCTGTCCTCATCATCTCATTGCCTCCTCCAAATTTCCTCTTCCCCATGCGGATGCCCACCACCCAGGCATCCCATGAAGAAAATAAGTTGAGAGGTCACTCCTGTCCTTTTCTACCCATCCCACTCACCATTTCCAGCCAGTCTTGGAGGCCAGCTCTTCACACCTCCTACTCCACCCCTCCTCTCTGCAGCCTTGGGTCCACCTGTCTTCCATGCATGGGCTGGGTTCTGTCTGTCCCAGACAATCCCACGTACCACCTGCATGCACCGCCTCTGTCCACCTGCTTATTTTGTCAGAATGCCTTTGCCACTTCTGCGTCTGTTAAATCCCAGGTCTCAAAGTGCTACCTCCTCCAGGAAGCCTTTCTCGTTTGCTCCTCTACCAGCTCACAGTTTATTTTTGTGTCTGCTGCAGCTCTCCTCACTGCCTTTGGTAGCAGCACAAGGTCCTTCGAGGTGGGGGGCACCCCTAATACTGGAGATCAGTGCCCGAAACGGAGTGCATTGGTTATAGTAGTGCCACTAATGCTAACTACCATTCTGGGGGGCCAGAGGATGTAGCAGAGTAGAGATTCCAACCCGGGCTGGCTCCTTCAGAGCCTGGCTGTGGTAGAGCCACTGGGCATGGGCGCTCAGCTTGGTGGCCACCGTGGGGAAGACAAATTACCTGCCTCCTGGAAACTTACGCTTGCCTCCTGAGGATGCACTTTTGGTTAAGACCAGGGAGCCGGGATGCTGGCCCCACTGCAGAGGGACTCCCGGAGATCTGGGCCTTACCCCTTTAAAAATTCTACTCCCCCAGGAAGCAGAGCTTTACTGGCTTCGAGGTGACCTGGTGAGGCCCAGGAGAGCATCATTTGAATGTCCCATTCTAAGGGACTACAACAGCATATATATCCGGCTGTTTCATTTTTTATTTTTTTAAATGTTCTCTTATTAATGTTGTATGTAATAGAAATCAGTGCCCCTTGGAGCAGTGCATCTGAATGCCCCTTAGACCCTTCCATTGACTACTGAGCACATGAGTAGGTATGTGACATGAACTGGCCATTTTTTTTTTTTTCCAGACAGGGTCTCACTTTGTCACCTAAGCTGGAGTGCAATGATGCAATCATAGCTCACTGCAGCTTCACCCTTCTGGGCTCAGGGATTCCGGGTAGTCCTTAGCTTCCTGAGTAGCCAAGACTACAGGCATGCATCACCATACCTGGCTCATTTTATTTTTTGTAGAGACAAGGTCTCACTCTGTTGCCCAGGCTGGTATCAAACTCCTGGACTCAAGTGATCCTCCTGTCTCAGCCCCCTGAGAATCTGGGACTACAGGCATGAGCTACCACCATATCTGGCTAATTTTTTTTTTTTTTGAGAGACAATGTTCCTGTGTTGTCCAAGCTGGTCTTGAACTCCTGGCCTCAAGGGATCTTCCCACCTTGGTCCCACAAAGTGCTGCGATTACAGATGTGAGCCACAACATCCTGTCCCAAATGGTCATTTTTGTCTCCATATAGATGGGACATACAGTCCAGGGTACAGGGAATAGGTGAGGAAGAACAGGGGTATGTGAAGGGTAGGAATGGAATGGCCAAAGTCTAGATGGCGGCAGTGACTGTCATCCCTCCCTGCAAACCTTCCGTTTTATGGAGTGACTGGGCATGAATTCCTCCATGTCTTCCACTTCCCTCTCCCAGGTCCTCCCAGCCCTGCTCAGCAGTGACTGCTGGCGCTTCGCATCCGGAACTCCTGTGGCCAGAAGGAGAGGTGGAAGGTGAGACGTAGCCCCCTCCCTCCCCTTACCTTTGTAGACACACCACATTTCCCCCTTTTAAAAAATTTCCCCTTTAATAACTGTACTTAGGTGTTTTTCAGACCCCATAGTGTTTGCAACAACCGTTATGGCTCTATTATGATAATACTAGAAAGTTACATTATGAAATAAATGCATTTTAAGGTTTTTCCCTGGCAACATAATGTAAGGATCATTCTGTGTGTTGGTACTAAAGAATCAAAAACAGTTTAGTGAGTGGATGTGAACACTGTTTCTTGTCATCCAGTTAATGGATCTACTGTAGTATTTGTGTTCCTTCCAGCCTGGCTGCCGTACATCAATGAAAAATTATGTTTTTTTCCTCAGTGCTACAACACCCGTCATCTTTATAGTCAACGCATTCCCCTTCAAGTCGTGCAGTGTAAAATGCCTACCATTTCTCGGCCCCTTTCCCTCCCCGTCATTTACCTGGTTCTCGGCAATCGAGGGTCAGTGCTTCCTCTTATTAATGTTCTGTGTAATAGAAATCAGCGCGCCCGTGTTAGTCATGTGGAAGCCCGAGCAAACAGCGGCTGTTAGCGTGCAAAGGGCAGACAGGAAGCCTGGCTTTATTTTCTTAACCCTCTTTGTTTACTGGATCTCTGCAGTCAATCACAGCCCTTCTTTGCATTTAAAGCAAGCCTGCCTGACTCCTAGAAGCAGGTACCAGCTGCAGACACTTGCAGTTAAATCCAGGAGAGCTATGATGCTGGAAGGGACTCCCAGAGACCTGGCTTTGCCTCTCTGAAAATTCTGCTCTCCCAGTCAGCAAAGTTTTCCCGGCTTTCAGGTGACCTGGTGAGGTACAGGAGAGCATCCTTCAAAGGGGCATAAGCTTTCCAACTCACATAATTTTAGGGTCACCAGGAAGCATGGCTTGCTATGGCCAACTACTACCCCACTGGCCCTCTAGAAACTTCCATATCATGTCTTAATCTGTAGTCATGCTTCACCCTAGAATTGCAAACCAGACGCCTGTAGGGGCCAGGCAGGTAGTGCCATCAGTGGCATGGGCTAGAGAAGGCCACTGACTGCTGCACTGCCAGGTGGGAGTGCAACCCACAATTGCGCAGTCCTCCCTTGTTTATGTAGATGTGGTGGTACAGGCTTAAAAGCAAAACCTTTTGATTTTTGAGTGTTGAGTCATTAAAGTAAAAAATAATTTGTGCATGTCAAAACAAGCCAGGCCACAGAGAGACAGTCACTTTCTAGTGACTGACCTCTTCTACATCCTAGCCTTGCTGTGTGACCTCATTCGTGGCTTCGGAGGAGGGGATGGTGGGGTGGAGATTGCTTGGGTGCTGTGTTGGTCCATTTTGTGTTGCAATACAGCAATACCTCAGACAGGGTAATTATCAATAAAAGAAATTTATTTGGCTCACAGTTCTGCAGGCTGTACAGGCATGGTGCCCACATCTGCTTGGGTTCTGGTGAGACCTCAGGAAACTTCCAGTTATGGGGTAAAGCAGATAGGGAGTAGGGGTGTTACGTGGTGAGAAAGATAGAGAGAAAAAGGGTGCCAAGTTCCTTTTAATAACTAGCTCTTGTATGAGCGAACCTAGTGAGAACACACTCATTACCATGGGGAGGGCACTAAGGATTCATGAAGAGTCCACCCCCATGACCCAAACATCTCCCACCATGCCCCACCTCCAACACTGGGGATCGCATTTCAACATGAGATTTGGAG
>PVKP010026898.1:0-16956 GCA_004027715.1 Plecturocebus donacophilus
TTTTTTTTTTTTTTTTGGTAGAGATGGAGGAGTTTCCCTGTGTTGCCCAGGCTAGTCTTGAACTACTGGACTCAAGTGATTCTCCCACCTTGGCCTCCCAAAGTGCTGGGATTACAGGTCTGAGCCACCACGCCCTGCCTCAAAATTGATTTTTAATTAAATAGTTGGTATCTAATGAGGTACCCATACTAATTCTCCTCTGTGTGCCAGTGGAGAATCCCCTTCCAACCAAATCCTCAGGAAGCAGAACACCACACAAGCAGCAATTCTTGGTTTCTCATGGTCATATTCAAAATTCTGATTTCTATTTTAAATTAGAAAATAGAAAAGCATTTGTGGTGGGTTTTTTTCAAACCCAGAACACAAGCTGGCTAGGAAAAAGGAAAGCTTCCTCTAGCATCCCTGTTTGGACTCCTCTTGGAGTAGTTCCCTGAATCGCACACACATCGCTTCCTCAAATTCCTCACCAACAGAGATGCTCAACTAGGATCTTGGGTACCAGTTACAAGACACATTTCCAGGTTATGTTTCTAAGACCTCCTAGTGGCCAACGAGGAACGAGGGTACCTAGCACCTTGTATTCCCTCATGTGGTAACAGCTGGAGGAGGGCTTGGCAGTGAGGTAGTAGCAACCATCCTCACATATGGAAAAGAATTCCAATCTATGGAGTCATTCCCTGGACACTGAAAACAGCAGTCCTCCCAAGTCTCAAGGTCCCACCACACTTGCGTGGGAATCCATGTCTACTTTAACTGTGTATCTCAAGAGAAGTGGGGAAGGGAAATGGCTGCCCAGATGAAGTGCCTGCCGTTGTCCAGTTTCTCAGGACAAGGATACAGAGACTTCATCAGAGCCCAGGCACAAACTTTTTTATTTGGTTGGTTTTTTGCTGAATTCACCAAGGACAATTTTTATAGAAAAGAAAACTGAAGGACAAACCAAATTGAAAGAATCATTGTTATAATAACTTTAATTTATCTTGCGTTTTACAGAAGTCTATGAACGATTTTAAAAAAGCACCTCCTTACCCCATATCACGTTTCTCTGACAGTTGTTAAAGTAGGCAACGAGTATGTCAACAGCTTGAGCATCAGCGTCTTGCAAGGATTTCAGACCAACCACTTGCCAAAGAACTTGGCAGCTTTTTTATCTTGTTTTTAATACAATGGTATATCCACTCTGATGGCAAACCTGTCCAGCCACATCTCCACAACACTCTTTGCAAAATCAGTGATTAGCAAATTAGTTAGCTTTGGCACGGAGCTGTGCTCGCTTGCCCGTGACAGCCTGGAAGCCTGTTTTGATACTGGCAACAGAACATCTAGAATGACAAGTTTCGCACTGTAGGAAATAGAGTCGTGTGTCCTTCTGCAGGATTGTGTCTGGTGATCGGCATGTGTGACAAGTGACATATTCCTCTGCAAATAAAGCAACACACAGAATTACCTGATGACCGCAGTAAGGTAGAGAAGTTTCTGCTCTCTTAAATACATCTCCTACAATGAACTCCACAAGCCCAGGCTGAGACTTTACCTGGGCACCCAGACCAGGGAAGCTTTTCTAGGGGTAAAAAAACACAAAGCTATCTGCTGTGATGCTTCCAGTACTAAAACATAGGTTGAATACTCAATGCCCCAGGATGTAGGGAAGCTGGCCAGCTTGCTTATTCTTGGTTCTGTCTATAGGAAAGCCACTCAAATGTGTTAACAGACATGCTAATTATAAATAATTAGGAACAAAAGGGGACCAAGGCCAGGCCTGAATCACAGGAAGGTTTCTCTGACTTGGCCTTTAGCCCTACAATCAACCAGCAGCTTCAATCAGCTGGGCTTTCTTTAAAAATTCAAATCCTTCCCTATAACCCTAGTTAGCAGTTAAGAGCCACCTCCCTTTCACTATCATTTTGTTACTGATCTTTTTATGGTTAGCTTTTCCCATCTCACTGTAATCAAATGGCTCTCCCTCCAACACTGCAGCCTGATGAGAACATTTCAGTGATCTAATGAAATTAATTACACACTTACTGATATATCTTCTCAAGACATTTTCTATCTGTTTCTGTTGGAATCGTCCTTTGATGACAAGTTGGTTATTACCATCTATAGAACCACTATGAAAGAAAACAAAAATATCTCCATTATTATTGTTTTTAACTAAAGGAACCAAATTCCAGCACCTTTATATTTAATGAACTTAAAACATGTTCAGCAGCATAGGATAAACTCTAGGACCGGTGCTATACTACCTGGTTTCCCAAAATCTAATTAATTAATTAATCATGAGATAGGGTCTCGCTCTGTTGCCCAGACTGGAATGCAGTGGCGCGATGATGGCTCACTGCACCTTCACTCTCCCAGGCTCAAGCAATCCTCCCACTAAGCCTAGCAAGTAGCTAGGGGTACAGGCAATCCCCACTGTTCCCTGCTAATTTTTTTTTTTTTTTTGGTAGAGATGGAGGAGTTTCCCTGTGTTGCCCAGGCTAGTCTTGAACTACTGGACTCAAGTGATTCTCCCACCTTGGCCTCCCAAAGTGCTGGGATTACAGGTCTGAGCCACCACGCCCTGCCTCAAAATTGATTTTTAATTAAATAGTTGGTATCTAATGAGGTACCCATACTAATATCAAATCCAATTAAACCTCTAGTGATAATCAGATTTATAATTGATTTTAAGTCTAAAACAACCTGATTTCTTTGTATGTGACAGTCCATGCAACAAAGTAAAAAAAGGTTTTACTGAATCCATACCATGTACAAAGCAAGGGAGAGAGAGCTAGAAATATAAAAACATGAAAGGGGCTACATTTGTTTTTTAAAATTCTAAGCACCAAATATTTTGATTCAGTCATGGTTAAATGTATAGTATAAAAATATGCTAAAATTGATTGTGGTAGTAATACATATTAATTTTAATATGTGATCATATTAAAAACCATTGGGGCCGGGCATGTTGGCTCATACCTGTAATCCCAGCACTTTGGGAGGCCGAGGCGAGTGGATCACCTGCAGTCAGGAGTTAAAGACCAGCCTGATCGATATGGTGAAACCCCGTCTCTTTTGTAAAAATACAAAAAAATTTGCCAAGCATGGTGGTGTGCACCTGTAGTCCCAGCTACTGGGGAGGCTGAGACAGAATTGCTTGAACCTGGTAGGCAGAGGATGCAGTGAGCTGAGATCACACCATAGCACTCCAGCCTGGGCAACAAAGTGAGACTCCATCTCCAAAAAAAAAAAAAAACCCAACCCATTGGATTGCAGATTTTATTTTTATTTTTGGGGGGTGTTTAAGGGTGGAGGTTAAAGAGACGAAAGAGAGAACAGAATAGCTATCTCTTGTGAGAGAGATGGACATCCAAGTGAGACTCCCCTAGACTGTATACTTTAAATTTGTAAGCTGTCAATAAAGCTATTTCAAGAAAAAAAAATTTAGTTGAATCACAAGCCACAACTGTCAATGGTACTTAATGATAAACTGTTGACAAGCACTTTTGAGAAAGCAAAGCTTTGGGCTAGATATTATCATTCGTTCAAAATTAGAAATCAGACAGTGAAACAACAAAATTCGGTCAGGCACAGTTAAATTTCATCCTCTATAGATTGTAACCCTTAATCTCCAGGTTACAGTGATCCCAATGCTTGATGCAGAAATTTTTTTTCATTCACTGTCAAAAGAAATGGAGTTTTCTCAACAACCCATTTAACCCACTGACCATAAGTTTACTGGCCACAACTTGTTGTAATAGTTTATCCCACCTCTACAAAACCTGTAGATTATTCTAAGTAGAAAAAACAACACTAGCTTTTGCTCCTTCATTAGTCTGTGCAAATTATAAACAAACGATGGTAACAAATTTATATTTAAAACACAATTCTACAACAGAGCCTACTATCCACCACGGTCAAGTAAATTACTCCTTAACCCCACATCAAGTGTAGCAAATCCCAACAGTTTTAAGAGAGTAGGAAGAGAACACCTTAATTATCTCTGTACTACCAGTGAGGCACAAGTATCAAGCCTGTTCGGTGATCAAACTGCAGGGACAGACAGACCTGAGTTGCATCTATATTGACTGTGCCACTAACTACCTATGTGACCAACTACAACATCACTTTACTAAACCTGTTTCCAAACATGAAGACAGGAATATTACTTTCTACTTCATAGATCTGCTGTGAAGACTGAGATGGCAGTCAAAAAAGCACTTGGCACACAAGAGGTACTCAATATGCATTAGTCATCATTATCATGACCTACTCTACATTACTTATTTTTAAAGGGACATTAGGCTTCCAGATAGTAGTCAAACTCATTGGCATGGGCTCCGTGAGATCTTGGCCTTCCTAAATAGGAATGGACTTGCTCAGTGCCTTCAAAAGGTGAGCCTTAAAGACAGGTAACTAGCTATTTGATCACAGATTCCTGTTTCAATGGTTTCTCCTGTGCCACTCATCAACTTACTAGCTGTATTTCTTCAATAGCCTGTTATCAACTTAGAAAAAAAAAAGTCTGACTTAAGAAAATCGATTCCCCTAAAAATCTATTATTTGCTCCATAAAAAGACTCAAGAGTTTCAATTAGTAACAGGAAAGTCTAAACATGGCAGTACTGTAGTCCTCGTTGCTACAGCAGCAGGCCTGTTCAGATGTCAACTCTGTCCCCTATTCCTAAGCAGCCAAGCTCTCCCACAGAAATGAAGTGATTTCATTCCTCTCCTGGCCTAAAAGTTTCTCTAATAATCAGGTGAATGTTTTCTCTAAGCATGTTACATATCCTTTTCAAGAGAGGTTCTTGTAAAGTGTCCAGTAGTACTGTATGTAAACGTATATAGTTTCTTACCTTGTACCCAATTCAGCCAACAAAAATGCAAGGAGATGTTTGGGCTGACGATGTAATCTAAAAAGAAAATCAAATATATAAACCTTATCTTTCAAGGAACTCTCACCAAACTTCTAAAAAATCATTCTGTTCACTATTTTGATCTGTGATTATTTAGCTATTAGGTGAATTTCCCTGCATAGTTTATTTAAACTTTGAAATAGAGATACAATATATGACACCACTTTTTTTTATTGTTAAGAGACAGGGTCTCACTGTGTGGCCCAGGCTGGAGTTCAGTGATCATAGCTCATGGTAACCTCAAACTCTTAAGCTCAAGCAATCTTTCTGTCTCAGCCTCCCAAGTAGCTAGGACTATAGGTGTGTGCCACCATGCCCAGCTAATTATTTAGTTTCTGGGTAGAGATGGGGTCTCACTATGCTGCCTAGACTGGTATGGAACTCCTGGCCTCAAAGATCCTCCTGCCACAGCCTCCCAAAGTGCCAGGATTATAGGTGTGAGCTGAGCCAGATACCATTTGTTTATAATTCAATGCCCATAATACCATATTACATTTTATGACTACATACATATAAGTAAGTATCTAGAAACAAGGATGGAAAACAAACACCAACGTTAGAGAATAACAACTTCCTCTAGGAAGGAAAAAGGGACCAGGAAAAGAGACGAAGGTGGCCTTAATTATTAAACCACCTTTTTTTCTTTTGTTTTTGAGACTATCATAAAATAGCATAAAACCCTCTTTTTAACAAAGTTAAAAGATCTGAAGCAAATGTGTCAAAAGTTCAACATATACCAAACCTAGGTGATAGATACTGGGATGTTATCAAACAAGCTAATAAATATATATGTTAATCCATATATATTTCCTGTTTAAAATTTTCATTAAAAGTGTATGTCTAGAAGGATTCCATGGAAGCCTAACAGCAGAAAAATGAAAACAGCTTAAATAGTCACCAATTAGGGGAGTGGTTAAATAAATCCATTCCAGGGTGTGTTCTACTTTTAGAAAGATCTCAATATCCAAAAAAAAAAAAGAAAGAAAAATGTACCATACAAAATAAACGCAAATACAGAGCAATGCCATTCAATATTTTCATTTTTTAAATCTACACTGTGGCACTGTTTGAACTTGTTCCAACAAGCAGATACTACTGCAACAATTTTTAAGCTATTTTCCCCAAAGTGCAATGGGTGAGAACTGGTAAAAATATAATAAAGTAGGTAAGCTTCTACATTGCTGGCGGGAGTATGAACTGGCACAACCTTGCGGGAAAGCAATTTGCTAATATTTGCCATAAAAATATCCATTCCTTTTAACTCAGCAATTTCATCTTGTCTTAAGGCTCTATTCTGAGCTACTGCAAAGATATATGTATAAAGATGTTTGCCTCTGATAATAAAAACCTGGGAGCAGCCATGTCCAACTTAAGGAACTGTTAGAATATGTTGTATAGCTATTTAAAACACTTATTCAGACTAATGACATGAGTCAAACTTTCACAATATATTGAGAAAATAGGTTAAAAACCACTATGATAGCAATTTATTTTTAAAAGTACATAAAACTGACTAAACATCAAAATATTAATCTATGATAAATTGTCTACCTCTTAATGGTGGACTTTGCAGGTGATTTTTCATTTTCTTTAACATATCTATATCTTCTAATTTTTCTAGAATGAGCATATACTACTATTGTCATTAGCAAAAAAATCTAAACTATTTAAATATATGTAAGTAATGAAAACAAGTGGTTATCTCTGGGTAGAATTTTGAGTATTATCTCTTTTGCGTTTACCATTTTCTCTACAATAAGCATGTATCACTTAGGAAATTGACAAAGAGATAAGGTTGGTCACCCTAAGGAACCTGCCAGAAAACATGCAACTAAGAAGCTCAGAGAAAAGCCATTCCTAGACAGTAAGCTAGGGCTGACTCTGGCATAGAATGTGATGGTAATTAAGAAAGCTGCAATCTCATCAACTGTGTTCTGGCAATGATCATCCAAGGAAGAGGCACACCAAATTCAGCCACTTTCCCTGAGCTCACTGCTTGTTTTACAGGCCTATCCTAGACTGACTGCTGAGCCTTTCCACTCCCTGGCCTCCCACGGCTCCTGTGTGAGGACTACATTCAGCCTCCTCACTCTTCACTACATCTAGTTAAGATCCATCCTCAGTGGATCAGCATGAGTTGATTTCTCTGACCTCTGGATGCACTAATAAAACGAGCCCTCCTGGGCAACACAGTAAGACCCACATTTATACACACACACACACACACACAAACTGGTCGGGCATGGTGGTGTGCACCTGTACTCTCAAAAATTAGTCGGGCATGGTAGTGTGCACCTGTAGTCTCAGCTACCTGGGAGGTTGAGGCAGGAGACTTGCTGAAGCCCAGGAGATTGAGGCTGCAATGAGCCATGATCACTCCACTGCTCCAGCCTAGGGGACAAAAGCGAGACCTTATATTTAATAATTTTTTTAAAAAGCCCTGAGACTTATGAATGGAAACAACTGACAGATTTGAACTGTTAACTCCCTCAACTCCCACACCTGTGTATTCTTTCCATCTATTAATAAAGTCCACAATAAGGACATTTAACATTCTTAAAACTGCATTGAGAATCTGGTATTTGGGATGAAGGTACTCCATTAACCAACTCACAGTTTACAGATATCTGTAAAGTTGACAAAAGAAGTTTTCTTGGTTCCTACTCGGACGACCTGTGGAGGTTTCATGACAAATTTCCTTTTCTCCCCAGCAACCATATCTGGATTCTTTTCCCTCATGATGTTGAACACTCGATTCAGCAGCTATAAAAATAAAGTGGTATTCATGAACATGCTTGGTAACTGCAAAAGTATAAAGTTCCCCTTTAAGTCACACTGCTTAACAGCAAATACATCACTTCTTATTAAATATACACATGCATTACTACAAGTCTGGTAGTTCTTTGAGGGCAGAAATTCATCCCCAACCAGCATTTGGTTCGTTATTGATACTCAGCAACTCCTTATCCAAAGTGAAACGAATGAACAACTGTTACTCATTCTTTTGTTTCTATGGGAAAAGTACGTGATTCATGGAAAAGTAAGATTCAGGAAAGCTCAAACAAGTAAACTCCAGACTACCCTGGCCCCAAATTAGCTACTCTGTCACTACTGCCCTCCTGATTTCCAGAGGGCTGCATACCCTCAGCAGTCCATGAATTCAGGTGGGGATAGTGAGTAGCACTACAATGACTGCTGCACTCTGGGCAGGCTGCCCCACAGGTACACACCAGGAATTGCTGTGCACTGGCTGTGTGACCTCTCTGCATCTGTTTCATCATCAATCATTACTTCAATGGCCCTTTCAATTCAAGGAAGATTTATCTTGCTTCCCCTTGAGCATTAGTGAATAGCTTAGCCCCTTTTCACAACAGATTTTGTCTTACCTCCTCATATGTGTAGTCTCTTTCTGAGCCTGCCCAAGCAGGTCCTGTCTGATTACTGAATGAGATGCCATCATCTTTTTTGCTGTCTTCATCTTCTAGAACTATAAATAATAAAGATTTAAGAATGAGGGGTGGGCCCTGCTACAATACAAAAGTGGAAGTGGGTCTAGAAAAATGAAGTTTCAAAGACATTTGTCTTCCCTTCCACAGCTGCATTCACAACAGCCTTAAGCATAAAGAAACCAGAGCTCACAATCCTTTTCCTTAAAAATAGGGATGTTATGACTTTCAAAAAAGACCCTTAATAGAGACCTCTCTAATTAGGAGTTTTTGCTAACACACTGAAAAGTTTCTTAATTTAACAAATCAAAGATAAAATAATGCATTAGAATAACTAGAGGAAAAAGAGTCCAACTGTTTTAAGCACTTAGGAAACATCAACATCCATAAAAACCCATCTACTGACTAAAGTTCTCTAAAGACCCTATAGCATTTAGAAACTAACAAAACTGTAAACAAAACTTTTTAAATTTTTATTTAAAAATCAGTTATAGCAATTTTTCCAAGCCTGAATCAGTATGTTTTTAATGTAATCACAATTGACAAATTCTTTAACTGCCACTATCAAGCTAGACACTATTTCCTTTCAGCTTCCATTATCAGGCAGTAGAAATAAGGGGCAAGAAAAAAGTGTTTAAAAGCACTCCCCTCCCCCATCAAGGAGACTAGGGCCAAAGGCTTGAGTAACCTACAAATGGGCTGCTGAGTCCTCAGCATTACCTTCATCTTTCTCTAGTATTTCATCCTCATCTGGGAACTTGACATTCTTCTTTTTCTTCTTTTTATTGCCAAGCATAATGTCAAGGTCATCCTCTGGTTCAGCTGGTTCTTGAACATCACTTTCAATCTTAAGATCCTAAGAAATTGAGATGAGTCTAAACATTTGATACTGGGACTATTCTTTTCTATTTATTTTATTACATTTTCTGTAGAGACAAGGAGGTCTTGCTTTGTTGCTCAGGCTAGTCGCAAACTCTTGGCTTCAAGAGATCCTGCTGCCCTGGCCTCCCAAAGTGCTGGGATTACAGGCATGAGCCACCACACCCAGCCTGTTCTTTTATAAAAATGACATGGGCTGACATTATTTTAGAGGGGGGGGGGAAAATCACATATTCTAAACTGAAGTTACAGATAAGAAACACCTGTCAGAAATGGACCAAACTGGCTCACAGAGACTCTGCCATTTAAACTTTGACTTCTTTCTTTGAGACGAAGTTTCACTCTTGTTCCCCAAGCAGGAGTGCAATGGCATGATCTTGGCTCACTGCAACCTCCCTCTCCAGGGTTCAAGTGATTCTCCTGCCTCAGCCTCCCGAGTAGCTGGGATTAAAAGCATTTTAGTAGAGATGGAGTTTCTTCACGTTGGTCGGGTTGGTCTCAGCATATCCGTCCGCCTCAGCCTCCCAAAGGGCTGCAATTACAGGCGTGAGCTACTGTGCCCAGCTAAACTGTGACTTCTTCAAGACATTTGTGGGATCTTTACTTCTCTTTCATTTCTTTATTCTTCAGCCTTAGGATCTTATAATTATTGTCCTTGTTTCCAAACCAGGCTACTGTCAGAATCATGTCAGAGGCTGGGCATCTTGGCTCACGCCTGTAATCCCAGCACTTTGGGAGGCCAAGGTAGGTGGATCACTTGAGGTCAGGAGTTCAAGACCAGCCTGGCCAACATGGTGAAACCCTGTCTCTACTAAAAATACAAAACTTAGCTGGATGTGGTGGCCGGTGACTGTAATCCCAGCTACTCAGGAGGAATCACTTGAACCCAGGAGGCAGAGGTTGCAGTGAGTCGAGATCGCGCCACTACACTCCAGCCTGTGCAACAAGAGCAAAACTGTCTTTAAAAAAATAATCACTTGAGAAACTTTAAGTTTAAATCTGATTTATGATCTTCAGCACGAGCAGGGTTCAAGAGTATTTTAAAGAAATTTGTAAGTGATTTTGATACAGTTATTAGGAATGATTTTTCCAGGTGACACCAAATATGTGGTGTTTTTCTACACCAACCCTCTAATATCAATTAGGTGTCCTCCAGTTCAATTCAGACACACACTATCCAGAGTTATTATCAGATTTCATAGGTTTAAGGGCTCAGTTCCACAAGACTGCTCTCACTTCACAAACTAGTCACCACTTATTGGGTCCCCATGCTGCCTGCTTCTGTCCAACATGACTATAAACTCGGAGGTTCCCGAGTCAATAATTTGAAGAGTCAATAATTTGCTTAAATGACTCATAGAACTCAGGAAAGTACTTACTATTGCCAGTTTATTATAAAGGATACAACTAGGAAACAGCTAAACATAAGCAATGCATAAGACACAGTATGGGGGCGGGAGCCGAGGTAGGGCAAGCAAGGCAGGCATGGAGCTGCCACACCAGGCACACCCCCTTCCTAGCACCTTGGTGTGCTCACCAGCATGGAAGCTCTCCGAACCTATGTCTAGGGGTTTCATTACACAGGCATGACTATCATTGTTATTATTATTACTATTTTCTTGAGACGGAATGTCATTCTGTTGCCCAGGCTGGAGTGCAGTAGCATGACCTCAGCTCACACCAAACACCCTCTTATCACTTTGGAGATTCCAAGGATTTTAAGAGTTGTGAGCCAAGAACACAAAGACCAAATATTTATTTTTATTATACCATAGCCTGGCACCAGTCTGTGGCTTGGTCTTTGGGCATCAGTCCAATAAATGACATTATCAAAGAGGGAGAGGCAGAAGCCATGGGAAATTAGGATCAAGTGATAAATGGAGACAGTGAAGCTTGACCCCAAGATTAGTTGCTGGAGGCATGGATGTAAACAGGGCATATTAAAACCTAGAAATGAGTCATAAACATCCCAGAAGGGCAGAAAAGGCCAGTCTCAGTTTACAGCTTTCTAATTTCTCCTTCCTTCTACCAGCTTATCCAGCTCCCTATCCTGAAATGTGCTGTCAATCTTACTCATCAATTAATATCTATTTTGTGTGTGCTGAACTGGGGGAATAGCTACAGTAATTTCAGAAATCTTCCCAGCAGAAAAGTCATAATAGCTGGGAGTAAACAAAGCTCAGATTTGGGATCCTAAATCCAGCTTTGTAGTCTTAGTTCCACATGTGGCTATCAAGACCAATCTGCCCATGGTATTAGCTACATACCATACAAACAGGAAATCAGATACTGACCTAATTTCTAAGTCAATAAATAAGAACTTAGAAATGCTGAATATAGATTAGCACACACTAGCCAGCTTCTAGCACTATATTATTATTTTATCCCAGTAAGATCTACTTCCATACTGATGCCAAGACACAGCAGAAGGTGGAGAATGGCAAAAAGTATTTTCCTTTTCTTTTTTTGAGATGGAGTTTCACTCTTGTTGCCCAGGCTGGAGTGCAATGGCACAATCTCGGCTCACCACAATCTCCGCCTCCCGAGTTCAAGTGATTCTCGTGCCTCAGTCTCCCAAGTAGCTGGGATTACAGGCATGTGCCACCACACCCGGCTAAAGATGGGCTTTCTCCATGTTGATCAGGTTGGTCTCAAACTCCCAACCTCAGGTGATCCACTCACCTTGGCCTCCCAAAGTGCTGGAATTACAGGTGTGAGCCACTATATCTGGCCTATTTTTCCTTTTTTTGGAGGACGAAGTCTCACCCTGTCACCCAGGCTAGAGTGCAGTGGGGCAATCTCCGCTTACTGCAACCTCTACCTGCTGGGTCCAAGCGATTCTTCTGCCTTAGCCTCCTGAGTAGCTGGGACTACAGGTGCGTACCACCACACCCAGCTAATTTTTGTATTTTTAGTAAAGACAGGGTTTCACCATGTTGGCCAGGTTGGTCTTGAACTCCTGACCTCAGGTGATGTGCCTGCCTCGGCCTCCCAAAGTGCTGGGACTATAGGCGTGAGACAGCACACCCAGTCTGTGAGAAGTATTTTTCAAGACTTTTCAAAAGCCCTGTGATGGTCTGAAAATTCAGGTCGCAGAGTAGCCCAAGATCTCAAAAACACAAGTTATTATGTCCATGCGTTGCCTGATGACCAGGATACCTGTAATGTCCTCTTATATTTTGACTTCAAAAACAGTATTCAAGCACTTACTTAGAGCGAATCTCCCAATAAAAGCTACTGGAGGAATCAACCAACAAAGCCTTGTTAACCAAGATTTTCTGTGGCACATCTCTATGTGTCACCCTGTTATCCAGGATATTTAAATCCCATTTTTCAGTATAATCTGATTATTTTCCTCAATTTCTCTACAGAAGAAGGAAAAGAGAATCCTCAAACAGGGAGAGAACAAGATGAATCCAAATAAAACCAGCTTGTTCTCAAGGATTCTAAATTATCCTTGAACTAAAATATCTCTGCAAACAGGAAAAGTATCTTACTAATTTCAGTACTCTAGCAATTAGCACACGATGCTTGACTCACTGTAATCACTAATACATATTTACTGAATTTAACTAAGTCAAAATTATGACATTATTTCTAAAACTCAATGAATTACTGTATACATTTCCTGCTACATGTGATATACCTTAATCACTAGAGTTTGAGCAAATAAACTACTTACCAAAGAAAAATTTTAGAGGGCACAAAAAGACATTTGGTGTATGTTTGCTGCTGTTGTGTGTGTTCACTCTCGCTCTCTCGCACGTGCTCTCTCTCTCTCTCTCTGTGTATTGCTATTATTCTGGGTTTTATAAATAGATGTGTGGATTCTGCTAAAGTGATTCCTAGGCAGGATCTTTAAAATGGTAACTCTAGGGAGGAGAATAGATCTTTAGCTCCTTCCCCTTTCACCCATCCACCTACCCTCCCTCATATTCACCTGCCTGCCCACCTATTGCTCCCTATCCAAAAGAATTTTCAGATATTTGCATTAGAAATCAATTCAGTAATAAGATTCACAGGGTCTCAAGTACCCACAAGATCAGAGAACTCCATAAAAATGGCCTGAATGCTCTGGTTTGCCTACAGGCCACACTATCATCAGCTACCAACCACCACTGTGGTTCATTCTTTGCCACATAGAGGTACACATATGAATTTTGTGTATATTCAATATGCTACCAAAAGTTGAATAGAAGAAACCAAAGGAATATTTGCTCAATAGGATTTCTCACTCATAGAAATATCTCTCTGCAGCCAAAAATCTCAGCATGGTTAAACATAAAGGATATTTTTTATCATCTTAATGGCACACAATACAATATGTAAGACCTAAATTTAAATTCCTTGCACCACAGTCCCTTTAAGATACCTAGTCAGACACACTCTTAAGAAAATGACCCTAACAGTGGCAACTAAGTGCTAATAATAAAAGCAAAGCTAGTCAGAGATGAGTCAAAGGGAGGAAAACAGCCATTAGCAACCTTGCAAGAGGTCAAATTTTACCTTCAACAAGAAAGCAATACTACCTTTACACCTTCTTCAGCTTCATCAATATCAAATATCTTTTTAGTTTTTTTCTTCTTTTTCTTTTGATTAAAGAAGTTCAAGTCATCTAGATCATCAGAAGCATCTAGAAAGACCAAAGCATAATTATTAACAACTAAAAGGCAAAGCATCAAATTATGAGTTACACAAACATATTTCAGCAATTAATCAAGTCACTAGAAAAGATTATTAATTAGTCCCTCCACAATCACAAAAGTTATGGTTCTGAAAAACAAAATGGTAGGTCATCTCAAAGATCTATAGCAACAATCTGTTTAGGGGACCATGTCGAGAATATTTATTTAGTAATCTGACCATACCACTCCTAATTGTTCCCAAGACAAAGTCAGAGCTCTAAAACAATTTCCAGCTCTCCAGCTTTATCTCCTACTTCTGCTTGCCTTCCTCACCTCCTACACTTCAATCCCTGGTTCTAACCATACTGGACTACTTTCAGGTCCAAGTGCAATATATGTAAGGTCCTTCACCTCCAAACCTTCCCATGGGCCCTCTTACCTCCATCTCATAGGATCTCGGTTAAATTACTTCCACCAAAGCCTTCTCTAGGCTTATCCATCTTTCCCCACAACTGGGTTAGGTATTCCCAGAGTGCTTGGATAGTATCTTTTGCTTACCCCAACTGAGGTACTTATTACCAGCTTGCTTATCTAATCTATCTCCCTACTAGATACTAGGAGGCTACGCCTTGTTCACCTAAATTCTACTGCCTATCTCAACATTTTATTGAATCAATCAATCATCAAAAGGCCTAACAAATTATTTCACATTCATTAAAATAAGGCCGCACAGTAAATACAAGTATCAGTGAAATTTTACCTACTGTTATTGAGTAATAATAGATTCTGTTCAACAAGTTTTCCATTTGATATGCCATGTTATAAACTTGAAATATTTTAGGACCTCTCTGCTACAAAGTGTTTCAAGAAACTACTTACAAATCCATTTTATCTTATGACAACAGGAATGAGTTACTTTCCAAGTTTGTTTTAAACATGTAGAAGACACTTAGCACAGGGTAGATGCTCAATGAATGTCAGCTATCTCTATCCCAGCACAGTGTTATATTCAACAGACACAAATAATGTTCATAGAATCATTTCTCTCTCTCTAATAGTCAAATTATGTCTATGTTACATCACAGAGGTAAGTAACTAAAGCTGGTGTCTAACCCCAAAGACTCAAGGCTATAATTTTAATCTCTCATACACATTTTCAGACTTGCTAAGACACAAAACTGCTTAACTTAATACTATTTCTTTCTGCCTACATTCAAATACAACTACCATTCAAGTTAGAGAAGAGACCTGACCAGTTAAACTGGAAAACCAATTGGGGGAACGGCAAGGTTTCATCATCTTTGCAATGCATGAATTAAATGGCAACTTCCCTGCAACAAGCCTATCAGAAATCTGAAAAGGTCCACTGCACAGAGACTACTGATGGCCCTGACTTCACTGGAACAGCCTTAGCAGGCTGAGAGGTCAACTGCATATACAGAAGTCAAAACACTGATAGAACCAGGGCTTCTAGGACAACAGTAACTCTCTCACATCAACCACTCACCTTTTTTCCTACTGTCCTCTTCATCAGCTTCCAAATCTTTGTCCTCGGTTGGCTCTGGCTCTACTTCTTTTGTTTCTGAAGGCTGGGTTTCCTCTGTTTGGGTATCCCCTTCCTCATCTAACATAAAAGGCTTCTTCTTCTTCTTTTTCTTCTTGCTCATGGTAGGATCAAAAATCATCTGTTCAGAAGACAAAAAAAAAAAAAACAAAAAGGGACTAAGTGATTGTTTTTAATGACGCTGACATTCCAAATATGCTTTATCCTCAAAAGGCATACTCTTACAAGTAAAAGAGTATATGATACATTAAAACATCAAAGGGGAGTTTACCAAAAAATAAACTGTCCACCCAACCTTCTTGATACTATTAAACATCAGGGATGGGGGAAAGGGGGAATTGAAACATGTATATGTCTTTCCGTTTGTAAAGTATCACAAGAGACTTCACTTTCAGTTTCATGAGCAAATTTGGGTATTTGAATAAACCATGGAATTTAGAGAAGGGACTTTCACAGCAACCTATGCTATGCTTCTTACTTTATAGATATAGGAAAATAATACCCAAGTGGAGTATAATTTTTTTTTCTTTCTTGAGACAGGGTCTGTTACCCAGGATGGACACAGTGGCATGATCACGGCCTACTGCAGCCTCAACCTCCTGGGCTCAAGTGATCCTATCATCTTAGCACCCCAACCCCAAGTAGCTGGGACCACAGGCATGTGCCACCATGCCCAGCTAAGCTTTTTATTTTGTAGACACTGGGTCTCCTTCTGTTGTTCCGGGTGGTCACGAACTGCCAGGTGCAAACAATCCTCTCACCTCGGCCACTCAACAATGGAATTATAGGTGTAAGCCACCGCACCTGGCCAGGGGTACAAATGTTTTATTCAAGGTTGGTAACCTGGGGCTGCTACAGAGAGACTTGAGAGACTTTTGACCTGATTTTAAAAAATTCTTTTTTTTGGCCGGGTGCGTGGCTCATGCCCATCATCCCAGCATTTGTGAGGCTGAGGTGGGCAGATCACCTGAGGTCAGGGTTCGAGACCAGCCTGACCAACATGGAGAAACCCCATTTCTACTAAAAATACAAAATTAGTCAGGCATGGTGGCACATGCCTGTAATCCCAGCTACCTGGAAGGCTGAGGCAGGAGAATTGCTTGAACCTGGGAGGTGGAGGTTGCGGTGAGTGAGATCACACCATTGCACTCCAGCCTAAGCAACAAGAGTAAAACATCATCTCAAAGAAAAAACAAAATAAAAAAAATTTAACTTTATCCTGAAGTTCAGACAGTCTTCAAGAAAATCCAGGCCAGGCATAGTGACTCAAGTCTGTAATCCCAGCACTTTGGGAGGCCGAGGTGGGCAGATCACGAGGTCAAAAGATCGAGACCATCCTGGCCAACATGGTGAAACTCCATCTCTACTAAAAATACAAAAATTAGCTGGGCGTGGTGGCATGCGCCTGTAGTCCCAGCTACTCGGGAGGCTGAGGCAAGAGAACTGCTTGAACCCAGGAGGCGGAGGTTGCAGTGAGCTGAGATCGCACCACTGCACTCCAGCCTGGTGCCTGGCAACAGAGTGAGACTCTGTCTCCAAAAAAAG
>PVKP010026898.1:17056-32020 GCA_004027715.1 Plecturocebus donacophilus
CATGGTGAAACTCCATCTCTACTAAAAATACAAAAATTAGCTGGGCGTGGTGGCATGCGCCTGTAGTCCCAGCTACTCGGGAGGCTGAGGCAAGAGAACTGCTTGAACCCAGGAGGCGGAGGTTGCAGTGAGCTGAGATCGCACCACTGCACTCCAGCCTGGTGCCTGGCAACAGAGTGAGACTCTGTCTCCAAAAAAATAAAAAAGAAAAGAAAATCCATCAGCAACTCTTCATATAGCAAATCTCTGAGTAAGAGAAACCTCTATAAACATTTTACTCTGCTTTTTGTTTATGAAATGTTAAAGGTTCTATTTTTTTTTTTTTTTTTTTAATGAAACAGGGTCTGGCTCTGCTGCCCAGGTTGGAGTGCCATGGGATGATCTCAGCTCACTCCAACCTTGACCTCCCAGACTCATGCCATCTTCCTACCTCAACTTCCTTAGTAGTTGGGATTACAGATGTGCACCACCACACCCAACCAACTTTTGTATTTTTAGTACAGACAGGGTTTTACTATGTTGCCCAGGCTGGTCTTAAACTCCTAGGCTCAAATGATCCACCAGCTTCAGCCTCCTAGTGTTAGGATTACAGGTGTGAGACCATGCCTCGCCCCAAAATTCTCTTATTTTTACCTAAATGTCCACTATAGAATAAGTTATAATTTGTAGACTATCTGCTTGCACTGATCACTTAAAGAAAGAAAAGTTATTTTAGACATAATAGTTTAAACAACATACAGGGTAGACATCTGATAGAGTAGAAAGTACAGGGTCTTTGAAGTCAAATAGAACTGGATTCAAATCTCAAATACTTTTTTCCTGAGCCCCTTACCAATCTCAGTCTACATTCTATTAATACCATGCTTAAATTCAGCATTTTGCCCAATGATCTGCTGTGAACAGTGTAGTAGTAAAGTGTTTAAAAGCACAAGTCTGGAGCCCATCTGAGTGGATTCAAGTTCTGACTATGGCTTGTACTTATGTTATTCCACGCCTCATCTGTAAAATAGAGACAAGCAGTGGAACAACAAACCATACAAGGTTACTGGGAGGCTTAAACAAGTATGTAAATGTAAAACCCTTGCCATAGTGCCTGGCACATAAGTACTCAAATAAATATTAGCAACTGTAATTTATATAATACTTTACCATTCACAAAGCATGGTTTTCTCTTGATTCCTATCACTGAAATTTCATCAATTCAGGTGGTCTAATTTTCCAAACATATAAAACTCTCAAAAATTTCCCAAAATTGATTGTAACATAAACTTATGTTCCAAGATCATTAAGAAAACTAGACTGAAACCAAGCTATAGTCTGTAATAAGGTAATATAGTTACTGTCCTTGCCCAGTAGAGAAGTATGGCATTTGCAAAGCATTTTCAAAGTTACTGTTTTCCCCCTTAACAAGGATCTAATTCTATAAATAATCAAATCTGAAATGCAGTCAGTCTGAAGAATATTATCTGGCTAACTTAAAGAAGTGTCCCTACCAAGACAGAAGAGCAGAGCAAAGAGTCCCCCACTGCTGACCCACTATTGAGCTCTGGGTCACCCTACAAGGAGTACAGCAATATTACAGGGAAGTTAGCTACATTTCATCCTCATTCTTGAAATAGGGAGACTTGGCAAAAAGACAGACAAAACTCTAGATACTATAAATTTGGTTCTGGAAGGGATTACAAGCCATTTATTGCATTTTTTCAAGCATCAAGTTCCCTAAAATATTAATTGCCTTTTAACCATTATTCATCAAGACAGACCAAAGATGGAAAGGATCCTGATATCACCAGAGGACAGCTTCACAAGTGTCTTCTTATCCCCTGAAACACCTTATCTTGGTCTACAGGTAAACAGTTTGGTTGTAGCCTTGTAAAGGATAATAAACATGGAGGAATCATACATTGAAATAACATCTCTCTCAATTACTGTCTGGATATGTAACATACATACTCATTGCCTTATTTTATTCACACCATCCTGCAAAGTAGAGTTTACAAATAAGGAGCGGGGATCCTGAAGCAGTACGCAAAGCAGAACTCCCCAAAGAACAAGGCCATATCAGTCTTGACTAAAATCATGGCTTTTTAAGACTTTCATCTCTAACTTCCAAATTATAAGCTGACTACACTCCAAATGGGTTTTCTTTTATGAGACTAGTTTGGATTTGAAAAGTAAATAGCTGTTGACAGTGCACTTACAGAAAACTATAGAATCACTTGAGTTATATTTTAGGTTCACAACAAAGCCTTCAAAAGCATAAATTTTCTACTTTCAACTTCTCATGTTTGGTTGGAGAGGGCAAAGAAAAAGTATACCCGCTAAAATTACCCTGAAATGCTTCATCAAATTAGAAGTCTCTTCTCATGGATCATACCTTACCCAAGAAATCACCTTTGTAGTCATACTATACCCAGAAGCAGGTGCGAGTCACAAAACAACCCACAGAGAAGCAAGGCATTGATCTAAAAGTTCCTTCCAAGGATGACCAGAACAAATGCTAGTGTTGTCATCTCTGTGTGATAGGACTGTCGGATCTTTTTTTTTAGGGACAGGGGTCTCACTATATTGCCCAGGCTGGAATGTAGTGGCTACTCTCAATTATAATTATAGCACACTGCAGCCTGGCCTAAGTCTTCTTCTGAGTAGCTCAGACTACAGGTGAATGCCATGGCTTAGATTCTGAGATTTTTCTTTGTATTCTTTTGTGTTTCATAAACTTTATACAACACACATCCCATTTTGAACAAAAAACTTTTTGTTTAAAGCTTCTTTTTGCCAAAACACCTTACCACATTTTATGAAAAATCAATGTTCTGACACCTTATGAATGGGGCCTAGTAGTAAGCAAGCAAGCATTAAATATTAATGCTGCTTTTAAAAAATGATCTGAAAAATAGTGAATGCCTATAGATTAGGGGATTTTTCTTTTCTCTTACCAGGTAGCAGCCACACTTCTAGGATTCTGCTTTTTAAAGATCATGGTTCTATGTTGAGAGGCTGGGGCAGGAAGATTGCTTGAGGCCAGGAGTTCAAGACTAGCTTGGGCAACAAAGCCAAGACCTCATTTCTACAAAAAACTTAAAAATTAGCGGGTGCAAGAACATGCGCCTGTAGTCCCAGCTCCTTGCAAGGCTGAGGCAGGAGGATCCCTTGAGCCCAGGTGACAGAGGCTGCAGTGAGCTATGATTGCGCCACTGCACTCCAGCCTGGGCAACAAGAGTGAGACCCTGTCTCTAAAAAAAATAAAAATAAAATCACAGTTCCATTAGGTTGAAAAGGGTTATGTTTTGGTGAGTTTTTGGCTTAATTACCAGGTTTAAAAAGAAATGTGTGCAGTTTATAAGAAAAAAACCCAAAATTTGAAGAAAACAGAAAATTATTTTTTAATAGTAGCCTCTTTAATCCTCTCGACTGACCCACCAGGCAAGATTACTTGCATTCTGGGAAGTCCCTGGCAGTTAATAAATCGTTTTCAAGCACAGATTTTCATATGATGCTCAAAACTCAGTACAGTAGCCAGAAGTTAAAGAAATGGCCTAAGGGCCGGGTGCGGTGGCTCACGCCTGTAATCCCAGCACTTTGGGAGGCCAAGGCGGGCGGATCACCTGAGGTCAGGAGTTTGAGACCAGCCTGGCCAACATGGTGAAACCCTGTCTCTAAAAAAAAAAAAAATGGCCTAAGAACACTTATCTAGTCAACAGCACTGGAGGAACCAGACCCTACACCCTATTCTTCAAATTCTATTCTATTCTCCCTCTACTCCTAACTTCTACCTGGCAGAATGGAAGCCAAACACCAAGGTTCTAGTCCTACTTTCTGCATGATCTTGGACAAGTTGATCTCCCTCGGCCCTGGTTTCCTGTAAAACGAAGTCGGACTGTCAACTTAAGTGCCAAACTGTTTAATACTTTATTGACTTCCAAAATCCTATGCTGAAATGCTGCTTCTGCCATCTCTGCTTCACAAAACTGTTCATCCATCAGTAATATAGTCACACTCCACTTCTTTTAAAACCTGATCCTACTGATAGAAATGATCCCTCTAGCCCTCCAAGTCACTATGTTGATGGCCCTGTTTCTACCTTGTGTGTCAACTAGTTGACCATACACAGAATGACACCCCATGGACTCTTGCACTATGTACAGTATTTGCCAAAGGTTATGAAAAGTTTGAAAAATGAATAGAAACAAAGTAAGTGTGAAATACTGCCACTCTCAGAACTTTTGAAATACAGCAGCCTAGAGCAATGTCTATCATAACCGCTAAGGACCATTTACAAACTTTCTTTCTCTAAGCTACTGAGATCCTCCTAGTCATCTACACGGAAGCAATATTGCACAGATATGGAATCCTACCACTGGCTCAGCCACTTAGTATTTGATCATGGGCATTATACAACTCAGCCTCAGTCTTTTCATCTCTAAAATGGGCATAACAATAGACCTATTTTACAGGACTGTTGTGAGAACCAAGTAAGAGACTGGAATCCCCTCCAGAATACATTCTGAATTCCTTAACTTCGTCTTCACAGCCCTCCCTGAACTAGTACGTCAAGTGTTCACCCCTTAACTCTAACCAAACTGGAGAATATTCCACTTCCTGTGGGCACATTTATTTACTGGCCTTTCTCGACCATTCCTTTGCCCTTGTGAGCAAGGCTTCCTACTGCCTGAAGAAATTCTCAATACCGGTCAGGGCCTCCCCCAGTGTTAAGCAACACCTGCGAGTACTTAACATCAACTTCATTTTAAGTCTTTAGATGTTAAACCAACTAGGATATCTGGGGGAAAGAGATTTGAGGAAATTCGGTGAGATCCAAGTACCACGGTAGAAAATGATCCAGCCAGCTTCACAGCCAGGACTTCCCGCTCACGTCGCTGGGAGTCCTCTGTTAAGGGAAGCTCGGGGGCTCTCCTGGAAACTTTCCGGGAAGGCTAGTCACTTCCTGAGGCTGCAGGATATTTTTCTCTCGTTCTAAACCCATCACCCCATCGTCTTTTTAAAAAACAATGCTAGGAAGGCAAACAAGGGTGGGATACCGGCCCCGACAAGACAGCCTAGAAAGTTTTAACGAGGGCGTTCTATCAAGCCAAGAGAGGTTCCTCGCGGCACCCAGCAAGGCGAGCTGGGGCGGCAGTGCCCAGCGGAAAGGAATGCAGGGATCATCAGCCCCAGTCTCATTTGGGGCATTAATTGGGCACTCGAGCCCCTTCAGGGAGGGCGACTCAACGTGTGCTCTCCATTCCGGAAACGCCAACCACGGCAGGAGGTCGGCCTCGGCGCCACCGCCCTGAGGAAAGCGGGCTGAGGCCAAGCCTGCGACTTTGGAGTCCTCGCCGGCTCTGCAACTCCGGGCCGTCTAGGCCCGGCTGCCCCACATGGCGGCGGCCGGCTGCTAGGCCGCAGGCCAGGTGTCCCACACTGGAGTGGGTTCTGCTTCCCGCCTCAGTCCTTAGCCCTAGCGCCGGGCTCAGGCCCTCACCTCGTCCCCAGACATGGCTGCGGCTCGAGTGGGCTCGGCTCGGACGGGAAATCAGACGGGTCAGCCCCAGGTTCCGGCGGCAGCGCTGCTCCTGCCGATACCTCTCCCACCACCGCACTAGGCTCTTGCATCAGCGAAAGGGAACGATACCCCGCCCTCTCCTCCAAGCGATGGAAATGCGCCTGCGCAGAGCTTGCCAGGCGCAGGCGCGCGGAAGAACCAACCTAGCGTGCTTCGTGCGGCGCGAGTTATCAGGCGGCGCCGCGCCGCCAGGCATGCCGGGATTTGTAGTCTGTCTATAAGACGCTGTCACTTGCGAGGCCGCTGACTAGCGACCCGTCGCGATGTCCGAGGGAGCGGCAGCCGGAAGAAGGTTCGGTTGTTGGTGGTGACCATTACCTCAGCCTTTAGGAATGTTCTGCGCTGCTTGTAGAGTGAATTGGGGGCCATTCCTTTTGGGTTAATGTCGTGGGTTAGACACCTAGGCATATGAACCCGTTGGAGCTTTAGTTTCCCGCATGCCCCCTGGGCCTCCTGGTGTTTGAGAAATTCTGAGTTGGAGCTGGCGGCGCGCACCTCAGTTTTTACTTCGTAAGAAATTTGACGGCTGGTTTTCTGCTTGGGAGGTCAGAAACCAAAGTATCTTCCCTGTCTTCTCTTAGGAGAGAAGGCGTCTCCTGAGGAGCATTAACCAAGCCAGAGGCAGCCGTCGGGAAGCCTCAAAATACTTGTTTATGAAGCCTGAACGCTCTGTGTGCACCATGTAGTTTCTTTCCCTTGAGACCTAACAACTGCAGTGACCCATTAGGGAGCTCTTACTACGGCAGTGCCCTCGAGCCAAAGACCGTCGAGAACACTCCTGTAGTTGGACAAAGTTGGGTCTATGGTTTTGCAAGGAGGATGGTACACTATGGGGAAACAGCACGTCTTGGGAAGAGGGTGTTGGAAAGAATTTACAGGATTTGGGCATCCGTTAGGTAACCTGGGGGAGGGTTTAAGGAATGTGAATGAAACACAGTGAAAATAAATGCAGCCCGTGATAGCGGGAATCCAGCTGGCGCTATTAACTAGGATGCTGTTGAACACTAACAATTTCACAGAACACCAACATCAGACAAGGCCTTCCTGTGACCACGGTGGGTCAAAACAAAAACAAAACCACTCCACAAGGATGTCTGAATATAAACAAAAAGAAACATTGTGCCACCCACAGAAAAAATGACCAGATACTCTATCTCTCTCTCTCTTTTTTTTTTTTTTAAACCAATTGCAGCTTTAGCCTCGATTGGTTCTACTTTATTTTTGTTTTGTTTTTCCTTTTGAGACGGAGTCTCACTCTGTCGCCCTGGCTGGAATGCAGTGACACGATCTCGGTTCACTGTAACCTCTGCCTCCCGAGTTCAAGCGATTCTCATGCCTCAGCCTCCAGAGTAGCTAGAATTATAGGCGCCCACCACCACACCCGGCTAATTTTTGTATTTTTAGTAGAGACAGGGTTTTGCCATGTTGGAGTTCTGTGAAATTGTTAGTGTTCAGCAGGGCAGCACATGTTCAGTTCTTCAGGTCTTGAACTCCTGACCTCAGGTGATCCTCCCACCTTGACTTCCCAAAGTGCTGGGATTACAGGCCTGAGCCACCACGCCCTACTTTCTTATTATGTAAGAATTATTGGCCAGGCTGTGTGGCCCACGCCTGTAATCCCAGCTACTCAGGGAGGCTGAGGCCTCAACACCAACTGTAAAATAATCCACAGACACCTAGTACTCTGTACTGGTTACCAGTCCCTAATCTAAGCATGGCAGTTCCTTGCTTTCAAGGAGCTTATGTCTTAGTGAGATAGATGCTTTATTAGCCCTTTTTTCCAGGTGAGGAAACTGCTTTTGTGGCACTGAATAATTAGTCAGAAGCCATATATAGCCAGCAAAACAGGGAACCTAGGAATCCAAGTCCAGACAATCTGATGCCAGTGGCTGCCAGTTTACCACCTTGAGAATCTGAATCCCTAAGAAGCCTGGACTGGTGCCACCAAACCTTAGTCATTTTCAGCTACTGATATTTGTGCATACCAGAGTTACTCAGTGGCAGCATTATTGACGTTGGCAGACAATTCTTTGTCAGGCTAGATAATTCTTTGTTGTGGGATGTTGTTCTGTGCATTGTAAGGTGTTGAGCAGCATCCCAGCCTCTATACAATAGATGCCAGTTGCACCCTTCCCCTAGTTGTGACAACGAAAAATGTCTTCAGACACTGCCAAATATCTCCTGGGAGGGACAGAACCACCCATTTGAGAACCACGGATGTACACCATTTTTTGGATCTTTGAGAGATAAACATTTGGTACACGACAGTCCCCAAATCATTGTAAGTAGGAGGCCTTGAAGAGAACAGAGGAAAACAATGTGGCCTAAGTTTTGGAAAAGCCTGTTCAACTACAAAAATGACAGAGCAAGGAAAAATAAATGAAATGGAAGAAAACAAAAGGAGAAGACAAGTGATATATATGAAGAAAAGGAGCTTATGAAATGATCTGTGGGCCAGACACAGTGGCTCACCTCTACTATAATCCCAGCACTTTGGGAGGCAGAGGTGGGAGGATTGCTTGAGCTCAGGAGTTAGGGACGAGCCTCCACAACATAGACCCATCTCTACAAAAAAAGATTTTTTTTAAATTAAGAAATAAGTTACTCAGATCACACCAAGGAAGTTAGTTCACACTAACAAAGACAGACTAAGAAAGTCTTAAAGAAAAATAAAAAGTCTTAATGAGACCTCATTGTACCTTCACTCCCTGTTTGGGAAATGTTGCTATGTTTAGCAAATACTCTTGACCACTTTTATGAAAAGATTTCTTTTCTCTTACAGCATGGTACCAGGTATAACCTACCTGAACTGGCTATGTGCAAGAAGGCTTCCTTCAGAGATTTCAGGCATCCTCCAAGGTAGTAATTTATTTTCTAGGAAAAGCCAAGATTCCCTGGCAAAAGTCACAAAGCAATGATAGCTAAACTTTTCCTGGTTTTCTGAGAGATTGATCCTACTTATTCATAACACAAATAATTATTTATATTCTTATAACTTCTTTCTTCCAGGAATCTGCAATGCATATAGACATTTATGGATTTTCTTCTTATGCCTGTGAGAGAAATCACTGTAATTTTGTTTTATAAATACAGAAGCCAAGTTATGGGATCCACACACACACAAAAATAGAGATCTAGAACCAGACTACAGGAGTCTTCACTCTGGGACATGCTTAATACCATCCCAGATCTCCAGCTGCCAAACAGTAAGCTAATGTCCTTTAATTGTATGGTTAATTATATGTTTTCATTGGTTTTTGAACTATTCCTGAGTCTCTTCACTTGACCCATAAAATAGGCTTGTAGAGAATATGACTTAAAGTTAAATAGTGACAGTATTAGAACCTAGATATCATGATTCTTAGTGCTCTTTTTATTTAGTAAGCAAGGTCACACATCCTCATGGGTAATATTTAACTTACAGAAAACATGATTCAGATAGAGATTATAATCTGCATAGAAACCGATATTTTCTATGTGGATTATACCTAGATTTTCTGTGGAAATAGTACTGCTCTTTACCCAGTTGCTTAAATCAAAAACCAGGAGTTAGCCTTGATTCCTTCCTTTCCCTCACCTTCTTCATTCAATTCACTATTGTCTTGTTAATTCAATGTGCAAAATAGATTGCAAATACAACTTCTCTTGCCACTGCCACTAGCCTGGTCCAGGTCATTGTCATCAGCTTTGGGATACTGCAACATTTTCTCTTATCCCTTCATAACACTTGCCACAGTTTGTTTAAATTTTCTGTTGAATACTTGTAATTTTCTTTTATATTTTGATATAGAGTCTAGTTCTGTTGCCCAGGTTGGAATGCAGTGGTGTGATCTCGCCTCACCACAACCTCCACCTCCTGGGTTCAAGCGATTTTCCAGCCTTAGCCTCCTGAATGGGTGGGACTACGGGGATGCCCGGCTAATGTTTTTTTTTTTTTTTTTTTTTTTTTTGTATTTTTAGTAGAGATAGGGTTTCATAATGTTAGCCAGGATGATCCTGATCTCCTGACCTCGTGATCCTGCCCGCCTTGGCCTCCCAAAGTGCTGGGATTACAGGTGTGAGCCACCTTGCCCAGCTGACTTGTAATTTTCTTAATCTCACTTCACTACTATAATGTATGCAGATTTCTTTAACATAGGTGCAAAAATCTGTCTTGTTAACTCTGATATTCCCAGGACCTAGCAGAGTGCCTGACTTATCATAGGCACTTAATAAATATTTGGTGGCCAGGCATGGTAGCTCACACCTGTAATCTCAGCACTTTGGGAGGCCGAGGTGGGCAGATCACCTGAGGTCAGGAGTTTGAGACCAGCCTGACCAACATGGTGAAACCCTGTGACTACTAAAAATACAAAAATTAGCTGGGTGAGGTGGTGGGCGCCTGTAATCCCAGCTGCTCGGGAGAGATGAGGCAAGAGAATTGCTTGAGCTCAGGAGGCAGAGTTTGCAGTGAGCAGACATTAAGCCACTGCACTCCAGCCTGGGTGACAGAGTGAGACTCTGTCTCAAAAAATATATAAATTAATTAAGTAAATATTTGGGAAATATTTGTTGAATTAATGGTTGAAAACCCATTAGTCTCCAGAATTACATTGTGATTGCTTACAATGAAATAGGTGAGGTTGGAGCCTTTATTTGATCATATGTAGTAAAAATTACTGAAGCTAACATAATTAAACTCAATTGTATTATAATCTGTCTGAAAGAATGTGTTAGAATTGAAATGGTTTACCTGTAACCCAGACAGAGAAAAATAAGCCAGGATGGCTTATTCCATTTAGCAGTGTTCAGTATAGAGAAATTATGAATCCAAAGAACATGGTTAAAAGCTAGTCATTAGAGAGGTATACTTGTTCTAGAGTGAAGATAAGCTCGGGCTTTACTTGTGGCCTGAATGAAATGGGTCTTAATACCATCTCTTTTTTCTGATCATTCGCCAAATAACATTTTGATTACTGACTTAAAATCCTTGGTTCCTTTGTGCTGGGAAGGAAATGCTCTGGACAGCAAACAAATATTTTATTTACTGGAAACATACATTCTATGTTATATTCCACAGAGACTATAGCTGTGAGGACAGGAAATTGTTAATCACAGCTGTGTCACTAGTTCCTTAGATTAATGCTTGCACAAAGTAGATTCTTTGTAAGTATTTGATGAATGAATGAACGTATATCAGTTCATTAGAATTATCCTTTATACCACAATCTGTTATGAATTTGGTATTGTGAATCAATCTTCAAGTATCTGTTCCATGATACATGCTTTAGGAACATCAGATTTCTGGTTTTAGAAGTCAAATACACGAGATCCTGAGCTCTGGTGCTCTACTCCAGGGGTCTTTGAATGGCTGGGCGTGGTGGCTCAGACCTATAATCCCAGCACTTTGGGAGACTGAGGCAGGAGGATCACTTGAACTCAGGAGTTTGAGAGCAGCCTGGGCAGTATAATGAGACCCTGTCTCTGTGACGAATAAACAGCTCTGGGTATTTTTCACAGCAAATCATCTTCATGATCCTTGAGCAGCAACTAATCAAGCTGCTCCCCTGCCTAAAAATCAGTTAATTCTCTGTTATCTTCAGAAAAATTGATTTCCACAGTCTATCTTCCAGCCCTCCTCACCATGCTACTGTCTACCCTTCTTACCACTCTCTATCATGTATGCTAAGTTCCAGTCATACTAAATCATTTAATATTTCATAAACATGCTCTGCCCTTTCATTTTTTCCATGCTTCTCCCTCTCAAGAATGTCCTTCCTTCCTGCTCCCACCTGATGGACTCCTGTCATCCTTTAAGATCCAGATCTAGACTTTACTTTTTTAAAGAAAGCCTTGATTTCTCTACTAGAGAAAAAATGATTTCTTTCTACTTGTCTTCTCTCTATTACAGTCCTTATTTTATATATATGTATATATATTTTCGAGGTGAATTCTCATGCTGTTGCCCCAACTGGAGTGCAATGGCATGATCTCGGTTCATCACAACCTCTGCCTCCTGGGTTCAAGCAATTCTCCTGCCTCAGCCCCCTGAGTACCTGAGATTACCGGTGCCGACCACCACGCCCAGCTAATTTTTGTATTTTAAGTAGAGACGGGGTTTCACCGTGTTCGTCAGGCTGATATCGAACTCCTGACCTCAGTTGATCTGCCCACCTCAGCCTCCTAAAGTGCTGGGATTACAGGTGTGAGCCACTGCGCCCGGCGCAGCCCTTATCATATTATGTTGTAACTGTCTTTGAGATCGTGGAGTGCAGGATCTGTGCCTTACTCATATTTCTTTGCTTCCCTAAAACCTAGCACGTTTGTGAATGCAGGCACCCATATGGGGTGATAGGTATAAGCGCTAATTACTAACTTGCACCAGTCTTCATTTCTTGAATGTAGCCTCCTTCCCAAGAGAGAATGGGAAACCTCCCAGCTGTACTCTGTTTGGAATAATTGGGTGTGAACATAGGAAATAAATGTTTTACATACTCCTTTTATGATTCTCTATAAAAGGAGGTGATCAGTTTTTGTTTTTGCTTTTTGGAGACAGGGTCTCACTTTGTCACCTAGGCTGGAGTACAGTGGCACGACCATGGCTCACTACAGCCTCAAACTCCTGGGCTCAAGCAATCCTCCTGCCTCAGCCTCTCAAGTAGCTAGAACTATAGGCACGCACCTCCACACATAGCTAATTAAAAAAAGGCCGGCCATACAGCAACTCAAAGGGGCTGAGGCCTGTTGGTTCCCATGGGGTGGCTCGGATCCAAGCTAGAGCAAGAGGTAGGAGAGTGGACCAAGAGAGTTTTACCTCGATAGTCAGTTTAGCCAAATGGTCCTTGAGGATGCCGTGGGCCCATTCAACCTCACCCGATGACTGAGGGTGGTAGGGGATGTGTAGCTTCCAGGATATGTTGAGAGACTTGGCAACCAGCTGGGCTACCTGGGCTATGAATGCTGAACCATTGTCTAACTGGATAGTGGCAGGTAGGCCAAAGCGAGGGATGATTTCTTGAGTAAGAATGGAGGCTACTGTGTTTGCTGTTTCCCGAGAGGTAGGGAAGGCTTCAATCCAACCTGAAAAGGTATCTACAAAAGTTAGGAGGTAGTGAAGTTTTTTGTGAGTAGGCATGTGAGTAAAATCAATTTGCTAATCCTGGGCCGGCAGGTTGCCACGCATCTGGTGGGTAGGAAACTGTGGTCTTAAGCTTCCCTGAGACGAGACCTTAGAGCAAGTGATGCATGTTTTGTGTACCTGCTCGACTGTTTGTCGTAGGCCTGGTGAATAAAAGAGAGGTTGTACAAAGCGATATAATGCTTTGGGCCCTATATGTAAGGATTGGTGAATTTCAGTAATGATTTTGGGAGCCTGCTCTTGTGGAAGGGCGATCTTGTTATTTAGGAAGATCCAGCCCTGGTCAGACCCAGTTCCACCCCTTAATATAAGGTACTGTCTTTCCGATGGCGAATACATCGGTGACGTGGCAGTGGTAAGGCACAGGACCGGAGCGGGAGCTGGCCTGGAACTGGTTAGAGCCTTTGCTACCGTATTTGCCCTTGCATTGCCCCAAGAAATGGCATCTTGCTGGGCTCGGTGCCCTCGGCAGTGGATGACAGCAACCTCTTTGGGCAGTAACAGAGCTTGCAAGAGGTTAGAGATTTGGGTGGCATTGACTATGGGGGTCCCCTTTATGATAAGGAATCCTCGCTCTTTCCAGAGGGCAGAGTGACAATGAGTAATAAGGAAAGCATACTTGGAGTCTGTATAGATATTTGCCCGTTTCTCCTTTGCCAGTGTGAGAGCTCGGGTTAAGGCAATGAGCTCTGCCTTTTGGGATGTCGTCCCATCAGAGAGTTGGCATGCCTCGAGGGTGGCCGAATCTGTGACTACAGCATAGGCCGCTTTTCGCTGTCCCTCAGCTGTCATTACTGAACTCCCATCTACATACAAGGTAAGGTCGGGGTTGGAGAGTGGAAGGCTAGACAGACCCTCTCGTGGCTTAGCAAATGTCTCTACTAGTTCAGGACATGAATGAATTGGAGAAGGGGAGTGGGATGGAAGGGGAAGTAAAGTAGCCGAGTTGAGTGGAGAAGAGGGATGAAGACTGACTGAAGGATTTTTAATAAAAAGTAAGTGAAACTCTTGTAACAGAGAAGGTCCTAGGTGTGCAAGAGACTTATGGGAGAGAAGGTCAGTGAGTTCATGGGGAGAAAACACCGAGATGGGCTGGCCTAAGGTAGGTTTTATGGATTCCTTAGTGAGTTCTGTTGCCGCTCCCAAAGCCTGTAAGCAAGGCTGCCATCCTCTGACTGTGGGGTCAAGTTGCTTTGATAAATAGGCTACTGGATGATATACTGGGCCTAGGGACTGGGTTAAGACTCCAACCGCAATTCCCTGTTTTTCGTCAGTAAACAAATGGAAGGGGTGATTGAAATCTGGTAATTGGAGCGGAGGTACCGTGGACAAGGCAGTTTGTAGGGCTTTGAAAGCCTGTTTTACTACCCCAGGGTGGGAGAGGGGTCCTGTAGGTGTATCTTTAGCCGCTACATACAGAGGTTTAGCCAGAAAGGCGAAATTAGGTATCCAATGTCGGAAGAACCCTACAAACCCCAAAAAGGAGAGAATTTGGTCTGCCATTTCTGGAGGCTGTAATGAGAGGAGTGCCTTTTTACGGTCTGGCTTTGGTTTTTGTCAGGCTTTTGGTTGTAGGGGTAAGGCGTATGCCTAAGTAAACGATTGAGGTGACTGACACCTGCGCCTTGGAAGGAGATACTCGATATCCTTTAGATCCCAGGAAGTTAAGGAGAGTGGGGGAAAGTGAGTAGGATTTTTAAGAAATATTTTAACTGGTGTGTGATGTCTAGCCACTACAGGCTTGGAAGTATCCCACACCATGGGATCAACTACATTGGGGGGGGATAGGGATTTGAAGTGAAGGGTTAAGACATGGCATAGTCTCAGTTAAGAGTGACAGTAGGAGGTGTGTATGTGAGGGATTTGAATTTGAGCATGTGAGATTAGTGAGTTGGAGAGTGGCTCCCACAGTTTGGGGAATATCTCTTCCTAGCAAGGGAACTGGGCATCAGGGTATAACTAAAAAGGAGTGAGAGAAGGGGTGTCCCTCGAGGACACAGGTTAGAGGAGGGGTTTGGTTAGGATAGGAAAGCCTTCCATCAACTCCCATGACCAAGACCTGGGAAGGTATGCTAGGCCCTGAGTAGGAAGGTAATACAGAGTAGGTAGCCCCCGTGTCCACTAAGAAGGAGGTGGACTTACGCGCTACCTGCATCGTTACCCTGGGCTCGGCAAAGGTGATGGGGGTCCTTGAGTCCGGGCTGCATCAGTCGTTTAAAAGTCCAAGAAATTCAAGCAAAGGGACTGCCTCTTGCGGACTGGCCTGCTCCTCACATAGAGG